>CM049596.1:5963921-5971421 GCA_026979955.1 Megalurothrips usitatus
GTGTGTGTGTGTGTGTGCGCGTGTGTGTTATACCACCGCCGCTGCAGCCTGCAGCAGCGCGGCGCGGCTGCCGCTCCAGACGGTCGCGCCGTCCGCCCGTCTGGGGGCCGCCGGCCGGAGAGTAACCGGAGGGGGGCCCCGAGCATGCCGTGGCGGCGGCGGTGGGGCGTCGGCGTCGGCAACCTTGTCTGGCGGAGGGCGCGGCCCGGCCACTGCCCCCCGCCCCCCCCCCCCCCCCCCCCTTCCCTTCCTACGACGGCGGCGGGCCCCCGGTCGTCGCGGCCGGTGCCTTCGGGGGCCGCCGCCGCCGCCGTCCCCGCGAACACCCGATGCCGTGCGTGGGCGCTGCGCGGCGGTGCACTGCACCCGGTGACGGGGACCGGGCGGTGCTGCGCGGAGCGCTGACGAGCCCGAACCCGCGACGAAATATGTATCAAGGAAATTTTGCAGATTTTGTTTATCTTTTTCAAATGAGTGTTTTATTTTATTTGGTATTTTTATTTTTTGTGGTGTATGATTTACCTGGCGGGATGTGGGCTGTTGGGGCGTGCCGAGGCCGAGACGCGGCGGCGGCGGGGGCCAGGCACCTGGCCAGGGGGCAGGCGGAGGCCGCAGCCAGGTACCCCGGGAGAGAAGAATGGTGGGGTGGCAGCACGCCGTTGACCTCAGAGGCTGCGTTCAGAATGACACCGTCGCTTTTGTCAGCCTGCTCCCTGCCTCCCTGCCTGCAGCAGTGCGGCGCGGCCCCTCGCAGACAAGGTCGACGGATGCGACAATGACGTGACCTGGAAGTCCGAGACCGCCCCCCCCCCCCCCCCCCCCCCCTGGCCGGCCCTGCCTGGCCCCGTCCGTCGACCTCCTAAAACTGAAAAGGAAGTGTTCGGTGGGATACACGAGGTCGCGTTACCTGGTGCCTGTAAGTATGCTGCAGGGCGGCCTTCCTGCACCCGGAGGGTGTCGGGCCCGAGCCGATCGGCCGCTGCTGTTGGTGCAGTTGCATACACATGCACTGCCGCCGTTCCCGGGGCGTTGCTGCTCCTCCTCGCTTTCGGGGATCGCAGCCCTCCTCCGCTCCGCTCCTCCGGACCCTCCGGTCGGAGCGGCAGCCGCGGGAGGGAGCCGGGAGGGAGCCGGGAGGGAGCCGGGAGGGACCCCCTCCTGCCCGCCCCGGCCCGCCCCTCGTTTCCATTAGGGTGAACAGAACAGCCCGCCCGACCCGGCCGCCACCCCCTCTCGCCTTTCCCTCCGGCGTCGACGAGACTTGACAACGGTCTTTTTGGAGGTCTGGAGGGGTGCGGGCGTCGCGGGGCTGCGCGGCTGGAGCCGGAGCTGGAGCTGGAGCCGGAGCTGGAGCCGGAGACTCTGGAGCTCAATCGGCCCGGCGTAAATAAAACCACCGCCCGGGCACCTGGCGAGCACGTAGCCTCACCTGTCCGTGCACTGTATGCAGCTCGTCATCTGTGTGTGTGTGTGTGTGTGTGTGTGTGTGTGTGCAGCTGCCCGCCTGACCCGACCTCGTATATTTCGACTTTTACTTTTGTTTCGGGGATGGCAGGCCTGCCTGCAAGCGTGTCGCCGAGGAAGAAACATGTTCCACTACATATATATACATATACTTTTGTATTTAGTCCTCCCCGTGAACGCGCAGCACACACACACACACACACGCATTCCACTTGACAAGGCCCGGCAGCTGTGTGCGCTGCTCGACAAGGTTGCTGGTTTGTGCCTCTCTGTATTTTTTTTCCCCGCACCCCCGTCGTCCGTCTCTATCCGGACGTGCGAGTGAGAGCGAGAGACCAAGAGAGCACGCCGTGGTGGCTGCGGGCGGGCGGGCGGGCGGCTGCGTTCCGCGCGGGCGTTTCGCTTTCTCTGGTGTCTGGCCCTCTCTCCCCTCTCTCTCTCTCTGTCTCTCTTTCACGACCCTCGCTGCGACGAGGGGGAGAGACCAAAGGGGAGAAAGAAAGACGGAGAGAGAGAGAGAGAGAGAGAGAGAGAGAGAGAGAGAGAGAGAGAGAGAGAGAGAGAGGAGGGGGGAGGGGAAGAGAGATGATGAGTTGTTCGTTCACCGTCGCCATGCAAGGGAGTGCAAAGCGAGGCCGAGGGCGCTGTCCTCTGTGGCAGGGCGACCTCGACGGACCCCGCCGGACGGCGGAGGGGCTGCTGCCGTCGGGAGGGTGACGTCTCTTGGTGTCCCCGGGTGTCCCCGGGTGTCGCCGCGGGGCATCTGATGGCGGCTGTCGGCTTCGTCGTGATGCCGGACCCGATATTGCCCGCGGTTCCGGGTGCCCCGCCCGGTCTCGTCTCGCGGCGACGGAAGAGGCCCCCATGCCCCTCCCCCCCCCCCCTGCGCCGCCCGGCCGTGGAAAAGTACCCCCGAATCCGGCGGCGTGGAAAAGTACCCCCGAATCCGGTATGTTATGTGGCGTTGGTAGTGCCGGACGGACTGGCTGCGGGGCCCACTGGCCGCAGAGTACACACGTGTGGAGGGCGCGGCCGGGCGCGGCCCCGGTCGGGGCTTTGGCTTGGTTAGCAAGTCAAACCTTCCCTCACGAAGGTCGCTTGTATAGTTTTCTCGCTCTCTCACACACACACACACACGCCCGGGCGGCCCTTGGCCCTCCTCGCCCTCCCCCGCCAGACAGTGTACCCTGCCAGGAGAGGTGCGCATGGCTGTACCGTGACCTTGGGTCCCCCCGGCTCCCACTCCCACCCCGGCCCTGCCCTGCCTCTCCTGCTGTCATCTGCCCGGTGCTCCTGCCCTTGTTGTTCGTTCGTTTGTTACTCGTTTTATTCCCCGGCCGGCCCCGAGACGGCGGCGCGTGGGTCTTTGTCTCGTCTTATTCGGTCCGAGGCCACGCACGATCTAATTTTATTTTTCCTCTTTTCCCTCCTCTTATATTGCCCTCGGTGTAGTATTTTTATTCCCCCCGCTCCGTGTGTAACACCTCGGCCGGTGCCGCTGCTGGCCGGCTGGCTCAGCAGCACCCTTCCCCTCGTCTCGCTGCACGGCCTGCTCAGGTAGGAGGCGCGCGGGGCGGGGGACGGGGAGGTCGAAGCCTGCGCGGGGACAAGTAGGTCATCCTCCTCGTGGGAGGATCTCTACGCTGCATTGTCTACCATTATCTGGAAAGAGCCTGGCTGGCTGCCTGGCTGCCTGCCTGCCTGGCTGGCTGCCTGACTGCCGGCCCGAGTGCACGGACAGTTTTCTTGTCCTATTTTTTGGGGTCGACCTGACGCGATGCCGCCAGTACACTGTGAGGGACCGCGGCGTGCCGCTGGGAGGGCAGCAGTACAGGAGGGAGGCATGCGCTGTTCTCAGACGCGATTTCTTCGCAAGTGTTTGTGTCCTGCGCGACCGGTTTCCTCTATCGTATACATGTTCCCCCCCCCCCCTGTCTCTCTCTGTGTGTATACCATCTTGCTCAAACAAATCGGCTACATTGCGTTTTCCGTTTTGTTTTATTTTTTTTAGCACTTTGGTGTGCTCATGCCAGCGGCCCGAATTGTGCCCCTGTTCCGACTTGGCGGCCACGCGTAGACTGTACAGGGTGACTCGGCAGCCACCGCCGCCGCAGCAGCCCGCCCCGCAGCCCGCTCAGCAGTCCGCTGCTCAGCAGTCCGCTCAGCAGTCCGCTCAGCAGTCCGCTCAGCAGTCCGCTCAGCAGTCCGCTCAGCAGTCCGCTCAGCCCGCTCTGCCAGCCGTCGAGCGGTAAGTAGAGGCTACTCGAACACCCTCTATGGCTGGGCGCTCGGGGGGGACGCGACAGGACGGGCACGTTGCTGACCGGGACGGCTAAGCGGCGTGACAGTATACGTGAAGCACGTACCGGGGGGGGGGGGGGGGGGGGGGGGTCAGGACCACGTGTTGGCCCCCACCACCACCACCACCACCACCACCACCACCACCGCCGCCGCCACGTCGGGAGTGGAGGGGGAAGTCCGACGTCTTGCGGTTGGGCCCCTCCGCCGCGCTCTAACAGCGTAACATGGGCATTGTGGGCCACTTTCCCACCCGGTGTCAGCTCTTACCTTCGTCTCTCTCTCTCTCTCTCTCTCTCTCTCTCTCTCTCTCTCTCTTTCGTTGACTTCTTTTTCTCCCACCGATGCCCCGGCCGCCCTTCGGCTCTCCGCCGGGTGGTGTTTCGAAGGTCTTTTGGCGGCGCAGGGAGGGAAAAAGAAAGTTGCGGCCGGGTGAGGCAACATTCGCTCTGGTGTCCGCGGGTAGGCAGCCCGTCGTGCGGCCGTGCCGGGCCGGGCCGGGCCGAGCCGGCGGGGGGAGCGGCTGAGGCCGTTGTGTAAAAGTGGGCAGCTTTCGCCCCCCGAGGCCGAGGAGGGAGAGAGAGAGGGGGGGCGGGTGTCTCGCGGCCCCCCAGGGTCCCCGGTGCCGATCCGGGCGCTGTCGGTGCACTGCACCACCCCGTCGTAGCGGCAGGGGTCCGCAGGGGTCCGCAGGGCACCGGAGGGACGGCCTAAAGCTTCTGCTTGCGCAGCGCGGATGCGTGGCGAATCAAAGTCGTGCGGGCCGACTGCGCGGATTGCGCGGCGGCGGCGGCGGCGGCGGCAGGACGCGGTGCGGGACGAGCCGCTGCCGCCGCCGCCGTTGTCGCCACCTCCGCCGCCGCCGCTGCCGTCGTAACCTTTTGGTGGCGGCGGCGGCGGCGGCGTGTCGTAAAGCCAAGGCGGTGCGGCGGCGGCGGCGGCGGCGGCGGCGGGTCTGACAATGGGGCGCAAGTGGGCTGCATTGTGCAAGGGCTGCCGGTGCGGTGCCGTTTCGTGCGCACGGGGCACGCACTCGCGCACGGGGCACGCACGGCTGCACACGCACACGATCATAGCCAGGAAGCGAAAGCCGAAACGGATCCACACGTGTCAGTCCATTAGCCGAGGTTAGGTGCGCACCGCTCCGTGCTGCACTGGTCCTCATGCGTCCTGCGCACACGCCCTCTTTCTCTCTCTCTCTCTCTCTCTCTCTCTCTCTCTCTCTCTCTCTCTCTCTCTCTCTCTCTCTCTCTCTCGCTCTCTCTCTCTCTCGTTGTCTCTTTGCCGTGCCCTGCGTCCTTGTCCTAGTGACCCCGTTGCCTGCGCGCGGTCAGCTCGCCGCTGCGGTGGCGCGGGGAGGAGGGGTCTCTCTCTCTCTCTCTCTCTCTCTCTCTCTCTCTCTCTCTCTCTCTCTCTCTCTCTCTCTCTCTCCTCTCTCTCTCTGGGATCGGTTTCTTGGGTTTGCCTGTCCGGCCCCCGAGGCAGGTGCCGTACTGCACCACCTCCTAGCCTCCGCGGCCCCGCCCCGCCGGCTTGCGCCGCCGGCCTGCGCCGCGCCAAGTGGGACGGGACGCCTCTTTCGCGTCGCGCTCGCCTCCATGGACGCCGTCATGCCGACGACTCGCGTCACTTTCACCGCTGTCGCGGGAGGGTTTCTAGATCGCGGCCTGTGTGTGTGTGTGTGTGTGTGTGTGTCGGAAACGGAATTCTCGCGGGGGCGGAAAGTTGCGAGCTGTTAAAAAAAAAGTAACCTGTTAATGACATGTAGTATTTAAAATAATTACCTCCATAAAGAAAAAAAAGTGCATTGTTGTGTCTGTTCTTAATTGCAAAAAAAAAAAAATTGTGAGAGGAGGCGTCTATTTTTGCAAAAAAAAAAGGATAGAATGTGTTATAAAAGCCGACCTTTTCTCTTGTCTTCAGGAGGCTGCCGCCCAAGAGTCCTCAACTGAGAGGCCCGATGTGAGTAAAAGGGTTGAGGTGGTGGGCAGGTCCGCTTCTGCGTGCCGCGGTGCGGCATGAGATCTGTACATACGTGCCGCTCTTCTGTTTTGTCAAGGTCGACTCTTCATATCACCCTCCTCTTCCAATTTTAATACCTCTTCTTTTTTAAAAAAAAAATAGGCTTATAAATAATTATCAGTGCGGTACGCATTGTACTGTTTCGCGTTTTGTGTATTCCACACTTGATTTACCCCCCCCCCCCCCCCCCCGTGCGTGACGCACTATAAGCTGATTAAGTAATCCTTAGTGTGCCGTCGTTTCAACGTCTTCACAACTTTTGCGAAGCTGTATTCAGACCAGCCTTTCACGCCCTTTCTCTCCCTCTCGCGAGACACATTCGCGGGACTGAAACTTTTGTGTTATTATTATTATTATTAAACTATTATTGGGGCGTGTCGTGTCGGCGCTGCGGGGCGTGGCCGCTGTGGCCGCCGTTGCCGGCCCGGTGCGATGCGGCCATCGCGTGCCCGACGCTCATCCTTGTCGAGTACGCCGCCGCCGCCGCCGCCTGATGGTGCCTTAATTTCGCCCCTGATCGCACGCCCCCCGGCGCCCTGCGCTGCGCGCGAGTGCTCTGCTACTCCCCTTTTCATGCACTTTTGTTCCCCCCCCCCCCCCTCCCCTCACTCTGTCTCTCTCGCTCTCCCTCCCCCTCCCGCCGCCGGGCCCCACTACTATAACAACTCCGTGTTGCCCGCCGCCGCCACGCTGTGTCCTTGCAATGTAGGGCGTCGTTGAATCAATGTGGGTTATGACCCAGCCGTCGCCCCCCCCCCCCCTCCCCTCCCGGTGTTCTGTCCGACCGCCGTTGCCGCCGTCCTGGATCCGTCCCTGGCGACGAGGGCGGCGGCGGCGGCGGCGGCGGCGGTGGTGGTGGTGGTTGCCGTGGTGCAGTGCTGTCGGCCCCGGCCTCGGCTGGCTGCTAAAGCCGGCAGGCGGGCCGACAGCGGGCCAGGGCAGCGGAGTAGGCCATCCCCTCTCCCACCTCGGCCCCCCCGTGCGGCCTCCCGCGGCCCCCCGCGGCCCCCCGCCTGGCCGCTCTATCATGTAAAGTAGCTCATTTTGTAATCGGGTTGAAGCCCCTCCCCTCCGCGGCGGCCGGCGCCGGTCCGCCGCCCTCGGGTCACTGTGGCGCGCCCGCATGTGTGGCATGTGTCCTTACTGCCAGGGGGTGGGCGGGGCCGCGGGCTGCCGAGTTCGCGGGGGGGTCGAGCAGGGCTGCTTTGGGGTGGGGGGGGGGGGGGGAGGTTGCGGGTCGGCGCCGAGAGTTTCTCGTGCACGACAGCAGCAGGGTGGCCGCGTTTGGCTGGTGTGGTTATCGACGTGAATGTGTGTCGCCCCCGCGACACCATCACTCTGTGTGTGTGTGTGTGTGTGTGTGTGGCCGTAAGCCCCCCGAGGCCTACTTTGTGTGGCGGCTCTGGCTGATTATTATCGACCTGCTCCAATAAGCTTTTGCTGATCTAGTTCGCGGCTTCGCGCACGCGGGGGGGCCGCGAGCCGCCACGCACTCGCGAGGCGCTCTGGCTGGCTGGCTGGCTGGCTGGCTGGCTGACTGGCCGGCTGACTGACTGACTGGCTGGCCGGCTGGCTGGCCGCGGGGTCGTTGGCCTGCCTTGCCCCGTCGGAGCGCGGCGCGCGGCTGACCCGGGCAACAAGTGGGCGTGGCGCCGCCGGGGCGGCCGGGACGCCGTATAGTAGTCCGCAGCGCCCGGCTGCCGCCCGGGGTGCCGG
>CM049596.1:5976421-6193921 GCA_026979955.1 Megalurothrips usitatus
CCCGCCCGGCCCAGCCCGGCTCGGCCTGATGGTCGGTCGTCCGCGATGACCGCTGCCTCGTGCTGCAGGTCGCGTGGATGTTGGGGCGCGGCGGCGGGGGCGGCGGCGGCGGGGGTGACCTCGGTGCCGTGTGCTCGCGGGCCTGCCAGGCCCTGCGGGGCCCGGCCGGGTCGGGGGTGAAAAGAAAAAGTCACGCCTAAACTCTGAAGTATTGCCATGTAGCGTCTTCCACCCTCCCAGGAGAGGTTGGTCCAACTGGACGTGGTTTCCATACCAGGGGCATCGCAGTGGGTGGTGGGCATGCAGCGGGCTCGGGCCACGGTCCGGCCCCGCCGGGCCCCGCCTTGCACCTTGTCGCCGTGCACCTGCGCCTCTTCCTGGCCCCATCGACCGGTGCATGCGTGGCGCCCTTTCTTCGGCCCCTCGCGGCGCCCCGCTCCTCCACCACGAGGCCCCCCGCCGCCGCGCGGACACGGCAGGACACGGCAGGCCCTTCCCCGGCCGCGGTGTGGTAATGATCGGCTAGATCACCCCCGTCTGTCCCTTCCGCCGTGAGGGGTGGGCGCTGCGGGGGGTGGTGGGGGCGGAAGCGTCGCCCTGCATGTCCACCGCCACCGCCGACTCAAAGTGGGAACGATATCGCTGAAAAATGGAGTGCCGCGCGCGGGCAGGAAGGGAGAGGTGAGCTGCCTGGCGTGGCGCCGCCGCCGCCGCGGCCGGGAAATGAGCTCTCTAGCGGCGCCCCTGCAGTGCAGCGGGCGCCGTGCCGCCGGCCGGCCGCGTCTCCCCTTCTCTTCCTGTGCCGCCGCTGATTCTGTGGCCGTCTGGCTTGCATCGCTGCCACTTTCTTTCCGCGTTTCCTTTCCAGTTTCGCGCGCCACGTCTGGTCCCTGCTCTCTCTCTCTCTCTCTCTCTCTCTCTCTCTCTCTCTCTCTCTCTCTCTTTCTCTCTCTCTCTCTCTCTCTCTCTCCGCGCCCACTCCGCACCGCACGGTCCCCGTAATGAACAGAGTGTGTAAGATTTCCATGAGTTTTTCCTCGGATTGAGTGCAGTACTGATGTGGCTGCGGCCACTGGCGTGTGCCTGGTGCTACCGTGTGGTACTACGGGAGTACTGTACGGCAGTCCTGCGGGAATGAATGGCTGCGCCGGCGAGTTTCCCCGGTGATCCGTCGGGCACCGTTTGTTCTCGCGAAGAGATTATGGGGAAGCACTGCCGCCGCCGCCGCCGCCGCCGCCGCCACTACCCTCCTGAGACTGGAGGAGTAAAGCCTCGGCTTTTCGGGGGTTCCCCCTGCTCTTTCCCTTTCATGCGCCCGCCGCCGCCCCTCACCCCGCCGCCGCTGGGCTTTGGAGAGGAGGGGAGGATGAATGGCTGGCCCCTGGGCAGCGCTGCAGGGGGCGAGGCGTGGCGGGGAGAGGCGTAAGTGTGCGAGAGAGAGAGAGAGAGAGAGAGAGAGAGAGAGGGGGGGGGGGAGGCAGAGCACTGTGTGGTGTCTCGGTCAACGACCGGCAAATCGCCGTGCTGCCAGAGCGCCCGTAGCCCCGGCTGGCCTCGGCCCTCCGCCGCTATCTGTCTCTCTCTTACTCACGGCCCTCCGCCGCCATCTGTCTCTCTCTAACTCACTGGTGCCGCCGCTGCCAGTCCGGTCCGGTCCGGTCTGGTCGTCGCCGTCTCATGGCCGCACGTTTTGCCGTCATGAGGATGCCATGATGCGGCGGTCATATGCGGGGCCCGGCATGGGCGGCCGCCTCGCGGGCCGTGCCCACGGCGGTGCCCATGGCGGTGCCCGTGGCTCTGCCCTCCCTTGAACCCGGCCGCTGGCGTGCGCCTCGGAGTCCGGGACGACGAAGGTCCCCTGTAGGAGGTGGGCGTCGTCACAAATATAGACGGCGGCGGTCGGCGGCGGCCCTCCCGCGGCCCTCCCGCGGCCCCCGCGGCTCCCCCACTCAGCCGGCGGGACGCGGACCGGGCACGGCATTGTGCCGACCCGGGGCCTCGCGTTGCTCATGAAGCAGGGGGGGACGACCTCTGGCTGCGCGGCTGCAGCAGGCCATGCAAGCCGTGCGGGCGGCAGAGCGGGGCGGCGCAGGCGTTGCTCCCTCCGGCCCGCCGGCCCGGCCCGGCCTGTTGCAGGTGCGTTGACCCCGGTGGAATGCCGGCAGGTCTTGGCGCGCGCTGTCCTTGAGGCCCCGGGGGCGTCCTCGCCTCGCCCGGCCCCGGCGGCAGACTGTAGACTGGGGCCCTCGCGGCGTGTCCGAGCAGCCGTGTAGTATTTGCGGTGGTCTCGTGGATGCTCGTGTAGTTTTTGATGCTGTGACGTGTCTCTGACCGCGGACCCTTTTCTCTCCCGTCTGTTTGCAGGCTGCCGGTGGTGAGCGACTGTTCGCCGCCGACGGCTCGAGTCACCTCCAACCATACGGGGTCCAGCATGGCCGTGTCTCGAGTACCCAGCCCTGCTCCCCCGGAAGTCAACACCCCCGTGGCCGAGAACTGGTGTTACACACAGGTGAGTGAGTGAGTGAGTGGTGCACGAGTACAGTACGGTAGCGAGGGGTTGGGGGGGGGGGGGCTGTAAATATAGGGGTGTCTCCCGTGCCGTGTGCCTGAGAGCGAGCAGCGTGTTCTGGCGAGAGGGTTACATGTGGCGCCGGTAGGGTAGCGTGGCGTGTGTGTCGGGCCTGTCCCCTCCCCTCCCCCGTGAGGCCTGCGGCCTGCGGCCGGGACCCCCTGCTTCTGTCACGATCAGCCACGAGTGAGTGAGTGAGTGTGTTTCAGGCCCCCGGCTGGGGCGGGACCCTCAGGACCCTGGGGGCCCCGGGACCTGGGGCCGTGCTCGGGGCGTGGCGTGGCGTGGCGTGGCGTGGCGTGGCGTGGCGTGGCGTGGCGTGGCGTGGCGTGGCGTGGCGTGACGCGGAGGCGGTGTAACCATGTGGGGGCGGGCGGGAGGCCCCGGCCCCGCGCCGCCCCGCTCGGGTCGATGAACCCGCAGCCTGCTGCAGCGGCGCGGCGCGGCCCGCGCGTCCCCCTCCGCCTCCAAGTACAGCACGGCCGTGGTGCTGCGGCGGCGGCTGTGGCGTCGCGTGAACCGGAGGGCCGGGGCCGCGGGCTGCCGCCGGGGCTGGGGGAGCGCTGGACTCGCTGCTGCGGCTGCCGCTGCTCGTCACTGTGGACGCATGGGAACGGAACGGGCCGTGGCAGTGGCAGTGGCGGCGGCGGCGTCTGCCCACAGCACAGGATGTTCTCCCCCTCGCCGCCCCGCCCCGCCCCGCCCCGCCCCGTCATGCATCAGCGAGCCCCCGATGCTACGCGCCCAGTCTGTGTAGCCCTTTACTCCCTACCCGGCGGGGAGGGGAGGCAGTGGGGACGGACCGAGCCGGACCAACAGAGGGAGGGAGAGGCCAAATATTTGAAATCCCGTCGGCAGCCGAGGGGCCGAGGCCGAGGCCGAAGGGAGGGTTGGCGTGTCCGGCTGGAACGGCCTTGGCCCTGGGCTCCGCGGCTCCGCGGCACGCGCCGGCCGCCAAACCCTCGGTCCCGCCCCCGCCACGCCACGCCACGCCACGCCACGCCACGCCACGCCACGCCACGCCACGCCAGCCCCGCCCCCTTGTGTCTTCTGAGGCGAGCTGATCCTGATCGGCGCCGTGGCCGTCCCGCGGTCGGCACCGTCGGCTCGCCACTGGCCGCCCCCGTGCCTCTCGCCGCGCCGCCGCTCGGCTGTGTCGAGTCGAAAGCGGTGACGCTCGGGAGATAAAAGTGGATAGAGCGGAGGCGTATGGGGCGCGGAGTGGCCGGGGAGGGGGGATGGGGGGGGGGGCGTTCGGCTCGGTCTAGGGACATGAGGTGACACGCCATGGCCGCGGCATTATGTACTGCGTTACGATCGCCGCGGACATGCGACTTCCAACAGAAGATGGAGACCAAGGTTTTCCCTCTTTGTTTTTCGCCTCTCGCGCGCGCTCGCTCGCTCTCTTTCTCTTCCGCGCACCTCTGCCCTTATCCAGCTGCCCCGCACGGGTCCCATGGGGTATTGCAGGCTCCCTTTCATCCGCCGAGCCTGCGGGAAGGAGAGAAGGGTAGCGGAGGGGAAGGGAGGGGTGGAATGCAATGCCGTGCAACGCCACGCCAGCAATGCAATGCAATGCAATGCAATGCAATGCAGGGACCCCAGTAGCCTCCGCCCCGCGTTAGTCAAGCTCCCCCTAGGGACTCGGTCTGTGGGCTTCCCACTGCACTCGGCCCTGCCCCGCCCCGCCCCTCCCCGCCCCTGCTGCGAACCATCACTACGCCACTCTGCTCTGTGCCTCGTGCCCCACCTGGGCTGCCAGGCGGGACAACCCTCATCGGAGGGAGCCCCCTATATCCACCGTGCTTTTCCGCAAATCCTTAATTTTAGTGTATGGGTCCCTATAGAGTATCTCGAGTACCTCTTAACTCATAGTTACATTGTTTCCTTTTTTCTTGTTACAGGTCAAGGTCGTCAAATTCAGCTACATGTGGACCATCAATAACTTCAGTTTTTGTAGAGAGGAGATGGGAGAAGTACTAAAATCATCCACCTTCTCAGCTGGAGCAAATGATAAACTTAAATGGTAAGTGCTTTTTACTTTCATGGTGATCCTCAATGCTGACCTTGCATACATGTTTGTCCAATCTTCTAATTCTACTTTTCCTATTTTTATTCTAGGTGTTTACGAGTGAATCCAAAGGGATTGGATGAAGAGAGTAAAGATTATTTGTCTCTATATTTACTCCTAGTCTCATGTAATAAATCTGAAGTCCGTGCAAAATTCAAGTTCTCCATACTGAATGCCAAAAGGGAAGAAACCAAAGCAATGGGTAAGTTTTTTTCTCATATGTTTGAGAATACTGTATGTAATTTTTATACCATGCAAAACGTGAAGTCTAATTCAATTTCTGTTTGGTGTTACAGAGAGCCAACGGGCATACAGATTTGTTCAAGGGAAAGACTGGGGTTTCAAGAAATTTATTCGTAGGGATTTCCTGTTAGATGAGGCCAATGGATTATTGCCTGATGACAAACTAACAATATTTTGTGAAGTAAGTGACCTTCTATTCTCAGAGTACCTTAATAAGCTTGTCAAATATTTCTTATGCAACTAACAATTATATTCTGTTTTTCTAGGTGAGTGTTGTAGCAGACAGTGTCAACATTTCCGGACAGTCAAATACAGTCCAGTTCAAAGTACCAGAATGCCGATTGTCAGATGACATGGGTCTATTATTTGAGAACCAAAAGTTTAGCGATGTCACTCTTTCAGTGTGTGGTAGGGAATTCCAAGCACACAAGGCCATACTTGCAGGTAAGCGTTTTGTACCATGTCGCCTTGTCCTTAAAAAAATTACTGCATTGAAGTTAATTGTCTTAATTTTGGTACATTTTCTTTAGCACGAAGCCCAGTGTTTGCCGCCATGTTCGAGCATGAAATGGAAGAAAGAAAACACAACCGTGTAGCCATAATGGATGTGGACCATGAAGTTTTAAGAGAGATGCTAAGGTTCATATACACAGGAAAAGCAGCAAACCTTGAAAAAATGGCTGATGATTTATTGGCAGCAGCTGATAAGGTGAGCGTCTCAATGAACACTTCTGTTATATTGAAGCCTTACAATTTACTAATGTAAGTAATACTTTTGCAAGTTGTACTAATCTGTTTTTTTTTTCCAGTATGCTCTAGAAAGGCTAAAAGTAATGTGCGAAGAAGCATTGTGCACCAACCTATCAATAGAGAATGCCGCTGATACTTTAATTCTTGCTGATCTGCATAGTGCAGACCAGTTAAAAGCACAAGCAATTGATTTTATCAATACGTAAGTATTTAATTCTATTTTACTATTTTTGTGGTTTCAAAATATTCTTTGTTCTCTTAATTAACTTAGCTGCTTAAAATTTCAGACATGCAACAGATGTCATGGACACATCAGGCTGGAAAGCAATGATTCAGTCACATCCCCACCTCATTGCAGAAGCATTCCGAGCTCTTGCAACCCAACAAATACCTCCTGTCGGCCCTCCCAGGAAGCGTGCGAAATCAAGCTGAAAGCAGCCATCTGTGGTGGGGGATCCCAAAAAGTGTTGACTCTTTATGGGCAATCGGCCAGCGGACTAAAGTTCGACTCTTGCTGCACCGTCCAAGCAACTCTACCCTCCACCTCAGATTTGTGGTTATACTGCCACCATTTTGCCAGTAGTTCTGGCTTCCCTGTGATGCAGACCTCCCTAGACCTAAACCTGTACTAGATCTCCCTGAGCTGAGCAATAAAGTCTCTATCTGCTTTCAACTGCGTATGTGTGATTAGTACACATGTACAAATTATTTTTCTTCCCTTAAGTGGAAAATAAGTTATCCTTTTTCCTCCCCTGTTCTTTTGTGGCGCCACATGTATTTAAGGGATAGTGTTCCAAACTTATTTGTAAATCCTCTTTCTGCCAAAGCATCTTCTTTTGTAAGTGTCTTGGCGGCTTGAATGCAGAACACTGTATCTCAATGCCCGAAAGAGGAGGCTACTTTGGACCTGACTTCTCTCTAAAATTTATATTGGTGTAGGTTAGATGATTTTCCCCTTTTTTGAAATTGTTTTTGGATAACTTATCAAAAGATATATTTGGAATGACATCAAAAGCAGATGGGCTCTGGGATGCAGTATTGTGCAGTGAAACCGTGGCCAGGCAGCAGAGAGTATGACTGTGGATATCATTCCCCAGCCTGTGGCTCCCTGGCCAACTAGACCAGGATCTTACTGCATTGTGTGTGATGTGATATGTTTATCATTGGTGGCATGTACTTCACTTGTTTTAGCTCTACTGATAAATTATTTCAAAATTTTATGTTTGGCATAAATTTTCATCATAAGTATTTGTCTTTGTTTTTTTTTTTTTTTTATCTTTTCTTGTCATGCATTATGACAACAAGTTCTGTGCAGTGCAATGAATTTGAGAAATGCATTTATATATTTGTGACTACCACAATATCAAATATTTGAGCGCTCTGAACATCTTTTGTAGCAAGTGGAAACATGTTATTGGTGTTGTGATTTAATTAATTCAATCACGTCACTGCTTACATTTAAAATTTCTGTGATTTAATGTAGAGTAAAGAAGAGATTACTAATTTGAAAGCTGTTGATAATCAAAAGCTTTTGATGAGTAAATACTTGCATGGGCACTGGGAAAGGGCTCAAATTTATCTAGCCTGTCCATTGCATTGAGGCACATGATGTTGCAAGGGTCTTTGCGAGGGATGGTCTTCTGTTCCATGTGTGATGAAGTGGAATGAGCGCGGTGTGGTGGAGGCAGTCTGTGTTAAATAATTTGTATATAGATAGCAAAGGTGCATCCTTATTTCAATGTCGGCCCTTTTTGGCCTTTGTTCATACCCTGTAAATAATAATGATCAGAGTGCACCTTTGCTTAATAGAATACATAAACCAACCATTGATCTCTTAACCAGTTTTGCCTCCAGTTTGAATCAGGAGTGTAATCAATGTTACCTCAACATTATATTTGTTCAGTTTTTAATTTTTTAAATTTTTTTGTGCTGTAAAATGCTTGTCACTTTCCTAAGGACTTAGTGAGCTGCAAAAAGCTGGTATGAATGAAGTGAAAGGTGTGTACTTCTGTGAGTATTTCAGTGTGTACGTGGGGAAAAGTGCCTGTTTGTATGCTTGTGTCTTTTCTGCTCTTTGACGTTGTAATCACTCATGTACTCATATTGGTCCATTGGGTGAGCAATAGAATGACAATCTGCATATGTGTTAAAACATGGCTGTGCCAGTTAGTATAATATCTAATAAGACATCTGTGTTTTTACAAATTTGCAAATGTGTGCGATTGTTGTGTGAATGTTAGAATGTGCTTTTTGCATCTATGTAGGTTTGTGAAAGATAGCCTTTGTTGTTTCCCTTCTTTTTTTTCTTTTTTTTTTTCAAATACTTTGATTTGGTCTGAGTAGATTAAGTGTTGGCAAGTGGTGGCATCAGCGCCTAACAATTCATGGTATGAGCAGCTGCTCCAGGAAGATACGATTTGTGAACAGTCAATTTTCAGTCACTATTAGTGTAATACATTTCCCTTTTCCCAGGTTTGCTTGCAGGGTTGTTGGTTACCGACAGGTTCATACGATCCCATCAGTGTTAGCAGTATAGCTGCGTAATGTCGTTTTACTATTGTCACAAAATGTCTGATGTATATATTAAGGTTGTTAGGAGGGGTTGTACTTCACATTGTACCTTAATGGGGACAGCCAAGCTGTCGTCCATGAATTACCAAAGATTCAAAGTGAAAATGTGAACATTACTCCTATTATATGATGGGTTAACCAGCAACCAGCAACGGATGTGTGAACTTATAAATAAACTTGATAACGCAGATTGTAATGACTCAAGGAAAAGTTCCCTGCAACATGGAGTACTGCTCTTAAACATGCGGCAGGACGTGCATTTTGTGCAGTATTTAGCCTGGTTTAGCAGAATTTCCTGTTCCATGTTGGAAACTGTTCCCCATTATTGCAATGGCCTGCCCAAAACACCTGTATGCCATAACATGTACTGTGATAACTGTTTTATTTTTTCCTCTTAAACTGGAGTTGTTTCCTTGTTCATTGTAAACAAATTACCCACCTCGACATAACTTCCGTTAAAATGTCGTTATCATGGCAGCACTATGTGAATGAATTGTCTGCTGTGTGGGTTTTCACTGTGCAAAATAATGTTTGAAATTTTAGAATTAAGAGTGAATTAAAAAATGAACATTCACTGTATACTTGACTGATTTCTCAACAACAACCTCAAACTCCCTGATTTCACCATAAGAAAATAATTTAAAAGGTATAAAGCTAGAATACACTTTGTCAGTGCCACACAAAGCTCTCACTAGGAGTTGCAGTACAAATATATTTTCTGGCATTGAGAACACAACAGCAATTCAATTTAAATTCAATGCTTCTGTTAACAAAGTGGTTATAACAATCACAGTCAGGAGTTACTAAGTACATAGGCATACATATCTAATCTTACTATACAGTCTTTTTTAAAAAGACTTTGTCTATGTCGAAGGGTCAAGCCCCTCATTACAGGATCCTCTCTTTTTTTTATAGACAGGTCAATTAAACAGTAATGGATGAGGGTCTATCCACACATGGTTATTTCTCTTTCAAAAATGGGCAATCTTTGGAGAGGCTTGGATTGCAACACGCAGAACGCCGAGGGGCGGTAGACCACGTTTGGTGGCAAAGAACACTAAATATGGCTAGAGAATCAAATTAAGCACCATATTCACACGAATAAAGAAAACCGATGACCTATATTTAAAAAAAAAGAAACGGATCCTGCACAAATCACAGAAGGACAGGGGATCGGCCCCGGCGAGAGTGTCCGGCCCGCCTCGCGACAGAGAGGCAGCGCCTGCGGGTTAGGCAACCCATTCGTCACCACGGCGCCTGGTGCGGCCCGCCTCAAGGCGCGGCCGCGGCTCGGTGGAGGCCAGCAGACCCGTATGGCAGTGCGAGGTATTGGAAACAGACCCGTGTAGCTGTCCCGCGCGCTCGTGCATGCATGCATAGGCGGAAATCTCGCCTTTGCTTGCCATTAAAGCCCCAAACGACACACACTCGGGCCAGGGGCCAAAAGGTTTAGCCGCGCCGGGGAGGCGGCAGATATTTGAAGCCCGAGGGGGTGACAACACATGCAGCAGCCTCCCTGAGTGTGGAGCCTCATCGGCAGGCATCGACGAGTTTCATGCCGGTGCATTAGTGCACGTGCGCCGCCGTAAAAGTACAGGGACCCAAGGCGAGGCCGCGGACTGGGCGCCGCGAGCCGCCAGAGAGTAGGAGTAGAGAGGGCCACGTCCCGTTCCGTTTCGCGTTCAAAACGAGCTCGTCCAGAAGAGCGTCTCGCTGGCGCTGGCGGTCGCGGACGCCGCCGCCTCCGCCAGCATCATCTCCCTGACGGCCACGGCCTGCGACACGGTCAGCAGGTCGGCGGGGGGCGCCGGCTCCGCGGCCAGGGACGGCGTGGGGGACACCGACAGCGTAGACACGGACGTCAGGGACGTCAGGGAGGACATGGACTCGGACGAGGTCGCGTCCGAGGACGACGATGTCGCCGGGGAAGACAGCGACGAGGACCCCGGCGAGCACGTCGGCGAGTACGGCGGAGGGTCGTAGCCCAGGTCGCCGCCGTCGTCCAGGAAGCAGGGGTTGCTGAAGCCGTGCTCGGTGTCGCCCGCCACCAGGGCCATCGCCATGGACGTGTAGAGCGGCGGGGGCGCGTTGTCGGGCGCGGGCTGTAGGGAGGACAAGAGGCACAAAGTGAGGGAGGTCCTGTGGGGCCCGGGGCCGCCGGACGCCGGTTCTAGGGGGTGTGTGGTTCTCTTATCGGCGTGATTTATGTGCGTGCACGTGACGTGCCGCGGCGGGGGAGGCACGTCGACGGGCACCGCAGCGCCCCGCGCTGGCGGCCGGGCCTCACTGTCCCATCCCGCCCGCCCAGCCTCAGCTTCGCTGCGGGGGCCGGGGAGGAGGGGGAGGGATGCACCGAGGGACCGCGGCGGGTTCATTCATCCATAATATTTACCTGGCTGAGGCTGAAGTTCGCGCTCGACCTCTGGGACCTCTGGGCGTCGCTGACGACAACCTCGTACGGCGGCGGCTTCTCCCTCTTCGGCGCGGCGGCGGCGGCGGCCAGGGCCCCCGAGATGGTGGTGGCCGGGGCCGGCTGTGGCCCCGCGGTCGTGGCCGCGGCCCTCGCCGTCGTGGAGGCCGCCGACGACGCCGCCGACGCCTGCGCGTCCGCCGAGATCATCTCCTCGTAGCGCGGCGGCCGGTCCCGGAGCCGCTCGTTGATCCAGCGCTGCATCGAGTTGACGCTCTCGTTGTCGCCGTCGCCGCGGAGCCCGTGGCGCTCCACGTCGTCCGCCGCCCTCCTGGAGGCGCGAGGGCAGGACGCGGGGTCACTCCGACTGCAGCGGGGCACGGCGGCGGCGGCCGCGCCGCGCACCTACCTGATCATGGACTTGCAGGCGATCATGGCGGTGGCCACCACCACGAAGCAGGCGCCGAAGGCGAGCGCCAGGTGCGTCGCCGCCGCCCAGTAGTCGTCGAAGGTCACCGCTGGAGAGGACACGGCAGACAGTCAGGCTCCGTGCAAGACAGGCAGGCGGCAAGGGCGCGGGCCGCGGGCCGATTGTTTTGGCCCTTATCAGCCCGATGCACACGCGATTTAAGGCCCGCCCCCCGCGGAGGAAATAATCGCGACATTGATAAGATTATTGCCGCGCGGCGACAGACGCGCGGCAAACGTCACAACCCCCGGCGGAGGAGAGGGGGAGGGGGAGGACCTGTGCACGCGTGCGGGGCAGCGGACCTGAGCGTGCACAACTACAAGTGCTTGTACTTCCTGCTGCGCCCCGCCCCGCCCCGCCCCGCCGCGTGCCACGCCTAGCCTGCCGCCCGGCGCGGAGGCGGCGCTGCTGTAAGTGTCTAGGCCGGACGCGGATCGCCAGGAGGTGCCAAGGAGGCAACAGCCACACCGTGTTGTGCAATAACCGATCACCGAGAGATGGACCCCCGGGCCCGGCCCGACCCCGGTCCTGTGAGGGCGAGCACAGCGCCTGCAGAGACGGTTCCTCAGATCTCGAAAATAAAAGGCGGCGTCGTCGGCGCATTTCCTTCCACAACAGAACATATAGACACACATCGTTGTCAAGCAATTCAGCCAAACTAAATGTTTGCAGACTTTATCAGTCAGATTTTTTTCCCCCTTCTTTCTTTTTTGTTACAATCTCCACACAGTCGCGCGCGGCGCGAGCATCCCAGGCGTCTTAACTGTGTTGTGTTAGTGCGTGCGTGCTGTGTGTGTGTGTGTGTGCTCTAGTTACTATTGGCGTGCGCTCCCCCTGTGCAGCGCCGCGGCCTCCACCTCGTTGCACGGGATTTGTGTACCCAGGCTCCCCGTATCTCCCTCGCCCCGCACCTTCCCGTGGTCCGCGACAAAGTCCCCGCGGGGTGCTGATCACAACAGAAGTGACTCGCCGCGGACGCGCCTCCAGCGGCGGAGGGGTCTTGGCCGGGGTGACGGCGCGCAGACGGGCCACGGTCGCGGACGTCACTCGGACTGAAGGGACCTCGACGAGTGCGGGCGGCGGCGTTCGAAACGACGGCCTCCACGATACAAAAAAACAAAACAAAAAAAACACGCGGCGCGCGCTACGCACCACCAGGACCAGGCTGCTGCTGCTGCGGCGTCGTCGCCGGCCATCGGACGCCGCCGTCCTGGCCGGTGTAGTAGTACAGCTCTTCGTCGTCGTAGACGAGGTAGTCGACGGCGACGACGGGCGCCACGGCGCACAGGACGGCGGCCACGACCCCCGCCAGCAGGAGCCGGGCCGCGGGGGAGCCGGAGAAGGGCGGCTTGGCGGCCGGCTGCATGGCGGACAGGACGCGGTGCGCAGGACGTGTCCGCGCGGCGCGGCGCACACTGACGGCCGGGCCGGGCCGGGCAGGGCTCGCCGCCGCACCACCGCCGCAGCCAGGAGCCCCCGGCCAGGCCACACGCCGCGGCAGATAAGCAAGGCTGCGGGGCCAGCGGAGCCGGCGGAGCCAGCGGGGCCCAGCCAGGCCCTGCTGATACTGATATCGATACCCGCACCGGTTCGCACCGTGTCAAACCTCGCTGCGACAACTCCGCCGGCCACCCGCGCCGCTGCGGAGCGGAACACCCGACGAACACCCTCGTCCTACCCCAAGGCCACCCACACCCCCCAGCAGGGTGTTGGCCCACGCAGGAGGGCTGTGGCACACCCTTTCATCGAGGAGCACCCGCCCGTCCTGCGCCCTGCAGTCGATCATTAACACCGGCAGCGGTTTTTATTTTCTTTTTCTTTTTCTCTCGTCGACACCGTCTCGGTTATCGCGGTTTATGGAGTGCCCTTGCTGGCCCATGCGGCACCCTCGGACCGCCCCCCCTCCCATCCCCTCAAGGTAGCGTAGCGTGAGTCTTTTCCTTGTCCGCGGGGGTTGGCGCGGCGCCGACGAGCAGCGGAGGCCCCGCCCCCGTGTGCGCCGCGAAGGTAGGCAACCCATCGAGCCTCCGGGGAGAGGGATGGGCGGGCGCCGTCCCCCCATCCCTGCGAACACCTCTCCGTCGTGCTGTGGCTGTGGAGTGCTGGAGGAAACTGTCGCCGGCGCAGGTCTCACAGGCACCCTCGCTGTGACTGTAGGCTTGGTGGGTTCGACTCCCGCAGACGACTCCAGCCGGCTCCAGCCAGCTCCAGCCGGCTCCAGCCACTCCAGCTTCTCCCCCCCCCCCCCCCTCCCCCCCTCTACCCGCCGCCTCGCGCCCACCTGTACAGGCAACCCATTCGACGTCCTCTTGCTTACCGGAGACGTCGTGTGCTCCCGTTTAGGCGCGCGTAGCGCCTGGCGGGTAGGCAATGTCGACTCCGGTGCACCGCGGGTCAGCCTA
This sequence comes from Megalurothrips usitatus, assembly GCA_026979955.1. NCBI lineage: Eukaryota > Metazoa > Arthropoda > Insecta > Thysanoptera > Thripidae > Megalurothrips > Megalurothrips usitatus. Next base: position 5,989,907 of record CM049596.1, read on the forward strand.
CCCTGGAGTTGACAGGCGCTCCGCTTCGTGCCTCGCGCACGTCGTGGCGTGGCGAAAATTCGGCAAAAAAAAAACATCAAAGAAACAAGCTTTCTCATTTGGTGCAATGACATGACGGCCAGGTGCCTGCGCCAAGTTTTCAGCTTCCTTAATTTTGTCGGACCTTGAGCGGGCGACGTAGGGGACTTGGTCTCCCCAGAACCTCCTTGCTGTGGTGGGGATGTTGGCTCTGGTGGACCGCGCCGCCGCAGCCCGGATGCCGCTCGGAGGGTGTCCACTTGGACTTTTAACTTTTTTTTTAGGGAGATAAAAATATGAATTTTGCATTTGCAAACGTAAAACTGCCCCCGAAAGGTGACCCATTTTCGTTGAGTACGATCATTAAGGATTGTGGAAGCTGAGGGAGTAGAAGGCGGTGGGGGAGAGAGAGCAGGGGGAGGGGGGGGGGTGAATGTGGCCACATAACGGCCATTAGCCGCTCGGTAGCCACGGCGTGGCCACGGTCACCGAGTTGATGGAAGCAGTGCTCATGGGCTCACCTCATGCGGTTTCGCGAGCGGGACGGAACGGTATGGACGGGAGGAGAAGACGTGCGGTGGGTGGGGGGGGGGGAGGAGGGGGGGGGGGGTATGGACTGGACTGGCGCCCGGCCACCTCGATCCGCTCCACCACCACCGACGATCCCTTCCTTCTGCTGCCGTATTTCCGCGCGCGCTCCTCATGGGAGAGAGAGAGAGAGAGAGAGAGAGAGAGAGAGAGAGAGAGAGAGAGAGAGAGAGAGAGAGAGAGAGAGAGAGAGAGAGAGAGAGAGAGAGAGAGAGAGAGAGAGAGAGAGAGAGAGAGAGAGAGAGAGGCGACCTGAGGTCCTTGGCGAGCCCCGCTTGTTCAGCGACGGTACGCTCCTGACCAGGACCATGACTCCCAAGAGTGACACTAGTGCTCGCCCACCCACTGGCCCGCGTCCCTGACTGTCCCTGACCCGGTGGTGCCGCGGGTCCTCCCGGGGCGGCCACCGCATGTGCCGCTGCCGCTGCTGCTACACGCTCCCTAAAATGTGTGTCTGCTGGCGTACATGCGGCCTCACCACCGCACGGCACGGCCGGGTGCGCGGTCGTGGTGACGCACAAGTGCAGAGAATGTGACTCATTTAGGGAGGCACATTCGGGGGGAATTTTTTTTTTGAGAACCGTGTTTTTTTTTGTTAGTTTTCAAATTTATTTATTTTTGTGTATTGATAGTGAATCGTGGCTTAAGGCGTCTGGAGGTATAGATCACCCTCGAAACTGGACGGACAGATTTTTTTGTTTTGTTTTGCCGAACACAAATAATTATTATTATTATTACTGGACTGGTTGCCCTGGCTGGCGGACGGGAGTCTAGTATTGTCTAGGCTCGCGTATTTGCCTAGCGGCCGGCGACTCCGACCTCAAAGCTCCGTTCGTGCCGCAGATAAGCAGTGCCGAAGGAGCGAATCAGCTGACTGACTTCGACGAAGCTTCGCGAGGGGCGACGACGACTCGGCGATCCCACGGGAACAGAGAGAGAGATAGAGAGGGAGAGAGAGAGAGAGAGAGAGAGAGAGAGAGAGAGAGAGAGAGAGAGTCGACGTTCAGAAAAATGTATTTCTATGTAGCAGCAGGCGCGGCGCGGCGCGGCGGCGGGTTTCCAGTGAACGACAAGTGACGCACACGACCGAAAAAAAAAATACACGCAGTGCTCGTCCTGTATGGCGCATTCCTATTCAAATCCGACGTGTCCTTTCTGCGCGCCGCGCCGTCGCGGCGTCCTCCTCGGCGGGGGGCAGGCGACCCCACTTTCCATCCGACTTTTATCAGGTCGACGAGTACGCGGCCCCCGGACGACGCTCTCGAGAGGAGGAGGCGACTGCTGCAGGCGGTGTGCGGTGCAGCGGCGGTGCTCCCGCGGCTGTCTGAGCCTCCGCCACGGATGCATTCCGTGTCAATTCATTTTGAAAAGCGTAATGAAACGGCGGCTTGGGACGCTGCGTGCGCGGCGCGTGGCCGCAGCGGATGAAACTGAAGGGACGCCGTCACACTTTGATATCCGCGGGGGGCCGTATGTGTATGTGTAAGGCGCGTGGGTCCTCCTTTCTTTTCTTTTTTTTTCTGAGAGTGTGATCAGACGAGATCGGATGGGGTGGCCTTGTGTGCCGGGGCGACCCCTATTCCTCAACTACTCGACCCGGCCGACCCCCGTCTCGTCCCGTCCCGGCTAGAGAGTCCCGCCGCACGGCAGAGCCGGGAGCCGGGAGCCGCGGGCACTGCCGCCCGCGATCCTAGACCAGGCGGCAGACCGAGTGCGGCAGCAGAGGGTTGTTTGGCCGGAGCGCAACGCGTTTTCGCCGGCTCCGCGTGCGGCCTGCCGCGGCCTGCCGTGCCGTGCCTCCGTGATCGCCTCCCCGCGGTCTTGAACTGGAAGCGACGTTTACGCGAGACTCATAAACGTATAACACGCGGGCCGCCGCGTTGCACCCGCGGCGCAGCGCGGGGACGACGACGTGCTAGGCTCCGGGGGCTCCGGGGGCCTCCGGGATGTTGCAAGGACCCCCGGGTCCGGGGTCCGGGCCGGCGATGCGGCAGCAAGCTGCGCCGTGGCGGCCGCGGCGCAGTAATGCACTTCCAGTTCCAGCAATGCGTCAGCGGCGTAGGCGTCCGAAACGGACGGAAGCTCTGGTGGCCGCGAGCACCGCTGCCGCGTACTGTAAACACGTCCAGGATCGATATCATCCGATAGTCTGTCTGTCTGTCTGTCTGTCTCTCCCTCTCTCTCTCTGTCTATCTCCCTTCCTTCCCTCCTCTCTTCCTCCCTCCCCGTATCTTTCTCTCTCACGTCACCGAACGGAAGTACCTAGGTGCGAGGATGCGTCCCGGTGTGGGCGGCGGGGGCGCGGGGGGTAATGACACGACACGACCGCCTTCGGTTAGCGTGGAGTATTGCCGGCCGCGGCGGCAGCGACCCGTCAGAAGTTTAGCGGCGACGAGGTTGCAGCAGCAGCAGCAGCAGCAGCAGCAGCAGGCACACGCTCTCGCTATGAAGTGATGACGATTGGTCATGACCGCGCCCGTGAAAAGAGCCCCCTCGTCCTCGTCCCCGCCGCCCGGCAGGGGGTCCCTATACTTATCCCATGGCGGGGCGGGACTGGGAGAGGGAAGGAAGAGAGGTGTCCCTTCGCCGCGGGGCGGGGCGGCGCGGCGCGACGCGGCACGGCGACCTCCGGAGCACAGAGGAGGGGCCCTTGAGCTCCGAACACTGAGACAACACTCGAGGCGACGGCCGCCCGCCCGTGTGAGGGCGGAGCACGGAGGGACTTGTCGAACTGTCGACTGTCGCAGATTAGAGCCATGCCCGTAGGCGGCCCAAAGCCCTGCTTCTAGCGAGGTAGGACAGCAGTGATGCCAGGAAAAATTACTCGAAAGTTCGGACGGCAGTGGCGGTCCGTGCAGGGGGGGGGGGGGGGCGCGCGACGAGCAGGGCCGGACCAGTCCGAGCTCTCTGTGTCTCTCTCTCACACACACATGTTCGTCATGCGCCTTCTCTGTTGCTCTTGACATTTCGGCGCATCCGATACATACTGCAGTTTGATTTGTGTTTGCGAAACTGGACCGCAAGAGCGCGCGCCGCCTGCCGCCTACCGCCCTATATCGGCTTTGGCGCCTCGCACCTCGCCGCGCCGCGTCGCGTATGGCGGTGGCGCGCCGTGGCGTCGCGTGGCGTCGCGTGGCGCGGCGTGGCGCGGCGCGTGCGGGGCGCGGGGGGCGCGGGGGTGCGGGCGTCGTGGAGAAGCGCGCGGTCCCCTGCCGCCCGCCAGGGAAGGCCAGCGGCGGCGGCGGCGGCGGCGGCGGCAGCACCGGGAGAGGGGATCTGTGCAACCAAGCGCACATGTACCTATTTAAAGGCAGCCTGGGGGCGGGATGATACCAGTATCACCTGTCCCATCAGCTCCAGCACACCCTCCAGTGCGGAACCATGAAACTGGTAAGTCCGAGCTTCCGGCGGGGGAAGCGAGTGCACCGGAAGTCGTACCCCGCGGCGGGCGTTGCCCGAGAGGAAGCGGGAAGCGGCCGTGGCAGTCAGATGTTCACAGCGACTTTCCGGTCTTGGCGGGCGCCGCGCGGTCCGTGTGCCGGTGGCCCAAGTTTCAACACACTTCACTTCAAATTACCCCGCGCGCCAATAAAAAAAAAAAATACCCTGAGCTTGAAGAAGCTGCATGTGGGGCACCGTCCCGGGGACTCACCGCAAGCGTCTTGGGGACCGCCTGCGGGTCGAGTGCTTGGGGGCTCGAGTGTTTTTGCGCGGCTTGGAAAAATATCCTTCTGCACTGAGTGTGACGCCGGCCGCGGCTCACAGGAGGGCCTGACTCGCCGTATGATTAACCTGACCGTCCTGATTAGAGTCCTGCCATGACCGCGGATCTCGCGCCGTTACTGCCGCGTCGCCTCCGCACGACTCACGGATCCAAGTGTACTCGATATCCTTTCGCGATGTGAGAGAAACTTGCAACGTGTGGGCTGAGTTGAGCAGTCTTTCTTTTTCACGTTCGGTGTTGATAGTCTTTGTGTTTATTGATAAACAAGGTGTGCGAAAACAAACAGTCGGAATGTGATTGTCAGACTCGTTTTTATGACTTGAGGTAAAAATAAATTAATAAGGTTAACGCCAAAAAAAATCGAAAAGAAAATCACGTGCTGTAATACATTCTCAAACAACGTCCCGATACAGAATTTTTTTTTCACGGAATCAAATGTTAGTTAATCAACAATTTGAGATGGACGTGACTGCCTCTAGCCCCCCCCCCCCCCCCCCTCCTTGTGAGGCCCTCGCGCCTGCGTGCTGAGGGGTTTGCCGTCCGCCCGCCGTGAGAGCGCGATGGGTGGCCTACCTAGTGCGGCGTTCCCCTCGTCAGCGGACTCCGCGGGGAGAGGGGTGTGTGTGTGTGTGTGAGTGTGTGTGTGTGTATTCGACTGCCGCCCTGCCCAGCCTGCACTCTGCCCTCCGCTTGCAGCTGGCGGCCTGCTTGTTGCTGGCGGGCTGCGCCTGTGCCGCCCCCGCCAAGCTGGACCAGACGTACCTGCCGCCCGCGAGCGCCGCCACCGCCGGCGGAGCCAACCTGGCCGCCCCCGCGCCGCCCCCCAACAGCTACCTGCCCCCGTCCGGCGGCGGCGGCGGCGGTCGCGGACAGGGAGGCATCGGCGGCGGCGCCAACCTCGCCGGGAGCAACGGCGGCGGAGCCCCGGGCGGCGGCGCCCCGGGCGGCGGCGCCGGAGGCAACCCCATCGCCATCATCAAGCTCGAGAACGTGAACAACGGCGACGGCTCCTACATGTTCAGGTGAGCAGTGCTTCCCCGGGGTATCGCTCTCCCCCTCCGCGGGCGGCGACACTCAGCTCCTCCCCTTCCGGCCCCGCAGCTACGAGACCGAGAACGGCATCCAGGCCGAGGAGAAGGGCGAGCTGAAGCCGGGCGGCGAGGAGGGCATCCAGAGCGCCGTCGGCTCCTTCTCCTACACCGCCCCCGACGGCCAGCGCATCGAGCTGTCCTACACCGCCGACGAGAACGGCTTCGTCCCCAAGGGCGACCACCTGCCCACGCCGCCCCCCATCCCGGAGGCCATCCTCAAGGCCCTGGCCCAGAACGCGGCCGAGGAGGCGGCGGGCGGCGGCAGCCAGGGCGGCGACGGCGGCGACGGCGGCGACGGCGGCTACCCCCAGAGCGGCGCGCCGGCCGGCGGCCGCGGCGGCTACCGGTACTGACCGTCTAGGACGTCGGGGTGCTCTAACTTATTGTCCCGCTGAAAAGCGAGTTGTAATTTAAATAATAAAAGCTCGGACGTGAACGGAATACATGTGTTGCCGGCTGTGATTGAAAGTAGCCTCTCCAGTCACTCTCCAGTCACAGTCCAGTCCATTTCCAGTCGAACACGAGACAAAAAAAAAACCGCGGAGCCGCGGCCCTTTGTCATGCTGTGCACTGCCATGCGCGGGCTGGAGCGGCTACAGCCCCGGGAGCGTACATCAGCCCCGCCGCGCACAGAGATTCGGTAGCCGCGTGGTCAGCGGGTCCACTCGGTGACCGGCTGGTCGGGGGTTCAACTCTTTGCGGATCCGCGCTATTTTCCTGTCAGCCCAGCTAAAACGACGGCGTGTACAGTTGGCGCACTGCGGCCACCATAGCGGCTCTGTGGCCGCATCGGTAGGGCCGCTGACCGGCGCCCGGAAGGTCGTGAGATCAAATCTTCCCGGTCCCCCAAAATTTTTCTTGTGTCTGCGCATGGAAGACAGAGGGTAAAATATACCTTCGAGCGTGGCGTCAGTATGGCTGTCTGAACGGCCGTGCGCGCTGCGTCACTGAGAGATGTAAGCGTTGGGTTTCAACTTGAAGATTCCCGCAGCACGGTCGGGCTTACCCCCGTTCCCGGGTCCGAGGTTCTCTCGGTCGCCCGGGGTTTCCGGCGGGGGGGCTCTGTGTCTACCAAGGAAACTTGGTTCGGAGACTCGGGTGTATGCTACGGGGGTACCTAGGGTTCGGTGCCTTCGTTTTCGCTCCCTGTGAATCTGGCAGACGAGGACACGCCGTCGCGACTAGGGTTCGTCGTGAAGTACAGCAGCTTCGGCTGTGTACGATATAGGAAAGCCTACCTCCCCCCCAGTCCGCTCGGGAGTGGCCGCAGTGCCACAGACCAACCAGCCAGTCGAAGGGAGTTGATTCCGGAAATCTGGCTGGCGGAGGGGGCTACATTGACCGTTGCGGAAGCGTGCCCCTGAAAAAGGCCGCTGCGTTGTGCCGGTGTCTTTGCGGCGGTCGATACCTGGTACACCGGTTCCCATTCGAACACCGAAGTTAAGCAGGAGGGTTCCAGGCGGAGGCCTGGGACGAGGTAGTGCCCACCCATTTTTGCAAATTTTTTCAAATGAATCATGAGGAGTTCAATAACATGCTAATATTTTCGCATTTTATGAATGTCTTGAACTTTTGTCAAGATTGACTTTTTAACCACGTTTGGAGTGGACGACAGTTCAGAACACAGAATTGATGGTGAATTGATTGTGAGATTTTTGAAAAACTTCCAACCTAGTGGAGGGAGGGAGAGAAAAGGAAGGAGAAGCACTTGAGTGCCCCCGTGCAGGGGATGTCAAATTGTATTTTTTTTAAAAAAGCCAAAAAGACGGGGGATATGTATAAAAAACATCAGGTCTTTATTGAGCTTATGGTAACTCTCTGTCGTCAGGTAACACATGAATAAATAACATTACAATCATATCGCAATACGGGGGACGATAGCAACAAGTCCCGTTTCCTGGAGTTGAGGCGATACTTTTTTCTGCCCTCATTTACAAAAACAAAACATTTTTTTTTAAAAAAAACGAGGACTACTCTAAAGTGTGGACGTTTGTCGTCCTGGTAACTCTTTGCTTGAGATCCTCAGTGGCGCTGGGGCGACGTTCATTTCGCTCTTTACTCCGATTCAGGGGAAATGTACAATTATTCTGCGACCACCGGAGGCAGCGGTTCGTCGCACGCCTCACTCAGGGGCGCGGGTGGCGGGGCGGGGCGGCCGCCGGCAGGTCGCCGCCGACCGTCCCCCGCCAGTCCGGAGTAAAATGAGAAATGGCCACATCATCGCATCACCCTTTGACTTTGAACTACCTCAGTCGCGCACACGCACACGCAACACGGGGCTGCGCGGGTGCGCGCTCAGTACTGGTAGCCGCCGTTGCCGCCAGGTCGGCCGGACGGGTACCCGCCGTTGCCGGCGGCGGGGCCGGACGGGTACCCGCCGTCGCCGGCCGCGCCGACGCCGTTGTAGCTGCCGTCGTCCACGATGCCGCGCGCCTCGTCGGCCAGGTTCTGCTCGACGGCGCGCTGGATCTCGAGCGGGACGGGCGGCGGCGTGGGCAGGTGGTCGCCGTACGCCAGGAAGCCGCGCTCGTCGGCCGTGTACTGCACCGAGTAGCGCTGGCCGTCGTCGGGCGCCGTGAACGAGAACGAGCCCTGCGCGCTCTGGATGCCCTCCCCGCCGTCGGGCTTGAGCTCGCCGCGTTCCTCGGCCTGGATGCCGTTGTCGGTCTCGTAGCTGCAACAGACAGAACGCACACTGAGTGAGGGAGGCCGCGGGGCGCGCGGGGCGCGGGGGGTAACGAGCCCTCCGCGGGCACCGCGTCCACGTCACGTTGACGGACACGCGGCGCGCGGTGACGCGTGACGCGCCGACCCGGACAGGCGGCCGCAGATCGGTGCCCTGGTTAACAAGGTGCAGTGCGGGCCGTGCGGGCGGCAGGCTGGCTGATCCCCCCTGGGGGAGAGGGGGTTATTCGCAGGGAGGCGCGCTTATTGTCCGCGCATAACCGTGCTATTCGCACGACGCGTGAAGGCGTAGCCTGCTCTGCCTACCGGGCCCGGCCGGGTAAGACGAATGGTTTTGGGGCGCTGCCAGCGCGCGGCGCGGTGCGGCCAGGCGAACAAACGCCCCGTGTGAATGCGCGCGCCCCGGAGTCCTGCCGCCTGCTTCCATACGCCTGCGCTGGGATTGGCTGCGACGGCGCGCTCCGGCCGCTGCGGCGGCGGGAAAAGTTCAAATATGCACCGTAAACGGCGCTCGGCCGTAGCAGCGCGGTATGGAGACCACACATGCGCACTCACACACTCACACTCAGGCAGCAGAAACCGCACCCCTCTTGTGTAGGCCGCGTCCTCGCCTCGGCGTGACCTCAAGGCTGCGATGGTAAACACTGCGCCAGTGCCCATGTGTGTGTGTGTGTGGCCTATCGTAACATTTTCGCATTATTATCTCTCTGCGGTCGCGTGTATGAAAAATCTGTCCGCGCTGACCTAGGCGCCTTGCCGTATGGCCGCGTATGTCCGCGAGGCCGCCGCCCCCCGATGAGGCCGGCGATGACTGTCCTGCTGGACTAACGAACCCGCGGCACAGCGTGTAAAGGACGGTCGAGGGGAGGGAAGGGGAAGGGAAGGGAAAAAATATAAAAATAAAGCCGTGCGGTGCGCCGCGTGATCGTAAAAGTAAATCAGCGACTAGAAGAGGGCCATGCCGGGGGGGAGAGACTGCAGGAGGCAGCGCCGGCCTGCCGGCCCCGCCGCAGCGCCAGGCCAGCCGTCATAAAGACGATAAGAGGGGTGAAATACTAGAGGCGGCGCGGCCCGGCCTGGCTGCGCCCACCGAGGGGGCACTCTCCGACCGACGAGACTGTTCCCGCGGCCCAAAATCCCAGTTACATTCTCTGTCAGTTTGCGACGTGATGTCTGATTTTAAGGATTTTGTTTATGCTCCGGGAGCGACCGAGCTGCTTCAACACGACAGGCTGCCGTCGGTCCGAGCGCGGGGACGAGAGGTGGCGACGGAACGGGATCGTCGGGATGGCGTGGCGGCCGCCGGCACGGCCTTGTCGACGGGCTCGACGATCGAAGACCGCCGCCTGCTCTTAATTGGAGGGTTCGCGCCGCGCCGCGCCGTGCCGTGCGCAGACCGCGGGGCACCGCGGGAGGCAGACGCGTCCTAGCCGGAGGCTGCCGCCGCTGCGAATAGCCTGTCTGGGCCGGGCTGCCACCGCTGCCGCCGCTGCGAATAGCCGCTCCGTACCGCACTGCAGGCCGCCGCCGCCGCTGCAGGCGTCGCGAATTATTGAGCCGAGCCTTCTGCGGGCAGCGGCTTGTGCGCGCGCACGCGACGATTATGGGCGGCTCCGGCGACGGCGGCGACGACGACGACGACGACGCCTCGTTTGCGCTATCCGCAGCCGGCGCGCGGCTCCGCCGAGTGCGAATAACGCGGCCGTAAGTCACCACACCAGCTGGATGCGCGGCGCGCGCGGCGCGGGGCAGATCCCGTTTAATGCCGCGGTAACAGCGACCGCCGGCGGTCCCCGGAGTTTCGAAACGGTTTCGTGCCGTTGATTAGAATTTGGCCGGGGCGTTGGCTGCACCGCCGCCCCGCTGCGTGCGCGCCGTATTTCGTACCGACCCGGCCGGCCGCGCTGCCGTCCGCAGGTATGCGGGGAACAACCAGTTCTGGCTCGCGGGCCGCGGGCTTGGCGGGGCTCTATGCGGACTGATTAAATATGACCCGCGGCGCCTCCCGGCTGCCAGGTGGGCGGGCAGGGCGGCCCCGAGACCTACCTGAAGGTGTAGGTGCCGTCGCCGTTGTTTTCGTTCACCAGCTTGAGGATGGCGCTCGGGCGACCGCCCGCGCCTCCGGCGCCGCTGCCGCCGTTGTAGCTGCCGCCGTTGTAGCTGCCGCCGCCGCTGCTGAAGCTGCCGCCGCCGCTGCTGAAGCTACCGCCGCCGCTGCTGTAGCCGCCGTTGCTGCTGTAGCCGCCGCCCCCGGAGGGAGGCAGGTACTGGTTGGTCGGGGCGCGAGGGGGCGGCGGCGGTGGGGGCGGCGCGGGGGCGCCGTAGGTCGGCGACGGCGACCTGTTGGGCGGCAGGTACGAGCTCAGAGGTCGCTTCGGGGGTGGTGGTGGCGGCGGGGGAGGGTTGTTCCTCCTCGGGGGTAGGTAGGTGTTCTGGGGCGGCTGCGGCGGGTGGCTGGGCCTGGGCGGCAGGTAGGTGTTCTGGGGCGGCTGCGGCGGCTGGCTGGGCCTCGGGGGCAGGTAGGTGTTCTGGGGCGGCTGCGGCGGTTGGCTGGGCCTGGGCGGCAGATAGGTGTTCTGGGGCGGCTGGCTGGGCCTGGGCGGCAGGTACGTGTTCTGCGGCGGGCGGTAAGAGGGCGGCGCCAACCCGCTGCCTCCGGCGGTGGCGGCGCTGGCGGGCGGCAGGTACGTGTTCTCCAGGCGGTCCGCGCTGGAGAGCCCGGCCGCCGCGGCGAGCAGGACGACCCACGCCTGGAAACAGCGAAGCAAAGCGGCGGGGGTTAGCGACGACGTGTCACGGTCCGGTCGGCCGCGGCCCGGGGCGCCTGCGGAGCGCGGGGTAGGCCGCCCCGCCAGACGCGGCCGCCCGACGGGCTGGCCTACCGCCGCAGGGGCCCATCTAGCCGGCCCGAGCCGCTCCCTCTCCCACGAGGATAACCAATCCATCACCCCCCCCCCCCCCCCCGCGCGTGCGTTTTCATTGGAATAGACAGGGAATTGCTCAATAAACTGCTGGTAATACTCGCGGCATGGGAAATAAATCATGCAAAAACAATGGCGCCGGGTATCGCGGAAAAAAAATGGCAACTTGCCGCGCGGCAACGTGCGGGGAGGAGGCGCAGGGGGCCAGGCTGTGCTCGTAAAACCGCACACGTCGGCCCTGATGATATACAATGGGCTACTCGTCCGATGAATGTAAATTTGCGATTGGGAAAAGCAAAGCAGCAGCAGGTTGCCCCACTGCATGTAGGCGCGGCCGCCGTGGCCACCGCGGCGTGCCGCTCGTGGGCGTGCTTTACGACGGCGAGGGCCTGGCCCAGGGCCTGGCACAAGGCCTGCAGCACCTGCCCTGCCGCGGGGGTCAGGGCGCGCCCCGGGACACGCTCCGCCCGGGTCGCCGTCGTGGTGGCGGCGGCGGCGGGGTGGCCGTCGTCCGTCACTCGCTGCGACAACCGTGGGAGCTTCTTGAGCCGCCGCCGCACATGATCGTCCACGTGTTGCCGCGCTCATTAGACTCGCCAACAACAACAACAACAACAAGTGCAGCGGCGGCGTGTGCGCCACGCAGCTCCCAGGCCCGCCCTTCTCTTTCTGCCGGCCCCGCAGGCCCGGGCGCGGCCCCCGGGGGCGTATCTGAAACTAATTAACGCCACGCCCCCGCGGCACGTCCCCGCACGTCCAGGGCACGTCCAGCGGACCGGTCCGGCACGTCGGACCCTGCCGGGACAAGTGCGGCGCTGATAAACGGAGCCGCTGCGGCCGCTGCGCTGCCGCACCACGACCGACCCCAGAAGCAGGTCAGTGGTGCGCGGCGCGGGCGCGGGCGCGCAGCGGGAGGTGTCCGCGGCGGGGGGCGTCGCGGGGGGCGTCGCACCGGTAATGAGAGTGTATGTGCCCGGCAGGAACGCAGGCAGAGGGTGTCCGCACCGAGGCACAGAATTACTTGTCAGCCCTCACGAAAAAAAAAGGGCAATTACCCATGCAGTTATCACAATCAGGGAGCGCATACTGAATGTTTCAGTTTCGTACTAGAGCGTTGTCTTAAACCTACCCCCCCCCCCCCACACACACACACACAACACACCGTCATGAGGAATAGTGGGTCATTGTCCCAATCCCATAAGGGTTGCGCCACGCCGTACAGCACACACACACACACACACACGCTCACACACACACAACGTTCGCAAAGCATACAGGTCTTGTCGGCGTTGTTTGCCCACATCTGATTTTGCGAGTCGATCTCCAATTTAATTCTCCCACCGCAGCCCGGACTCTCTGACACAGACACATGCGTTCGGAGCGTGATGCCCGGCGGGTAAGACGACGCCGCCGCGGACACGCCGCGTGCGGGGGAGGGACAGAGAGAGAGAGAGAGAGAGAGAGAGAGAGAGAGAGAGAGAGAGAGAGAGAGAGAGAGAGAGAGAGAGAGAGAGAGAGAGAGAGAGAGAAATTCGGGTCTTCTCTCTCGCGCTACCGCAGTCAAATGGCGCATATCTACCGTTTCTCTCGCACTGCACGGCCGGCCCGGCCGCGCTGGCCCTCGCTATGCACAGTTACAAGTTTTTACCATGATTACGGTTTCGCCTTCCTCCCCACCCACGCACTGACAATCGTCGGCCTTCGAGCGGCCGGCTGCCGCCGCCTTGAAACCGCACACCAAGTAGTCAATAATTCGCAATAATTGCTGAACGCATCGGAGAAACGCATCCTTCCCTTCACCTCGCGCCTAGGCCGGCTCGGCTCGCCTCTCCGCGCACTCACTGTCGGTCTCTGCGGGAGGAGAGAGAGAGAGAGAGAGAGAGAGAGAGAGAGACGCGGCCGTGTCGCTTTAAAACACCTTACCAGACTGCCTGTCGCCTACTGCCGCCGCGCATCCCGTCGGCTTTCCCTATCTTTGCCGTTATTGCTCGGTTATGAGGCTTCAACGGGTCCATAAAACGGCGTCTATCCGTCTATCTGTGTGTGTGTGTGTGTGTGCAGAGGGAGAGAGAGAGAGAGCGCGAGATAGAAAGAGAGAGAGAAAAGTAGTGAGGTGCGTTGGAGGAGGGGGAGAGGAGCGGAGCACTGCCAAGGTCACACGCGATCGGAGGTAGAGAGAGAGGGACGGGGCTAGAGAGACAAAGACAGAGAGAGAGAGAGAGTTCCAAATTGAATGTGATGATGGGAGGCCGGCCTTGAGGACGCGCAGGCGGCTGCGGCGCCTGGACCGGCCTGGACTTGGCGGCGGCCCGGTTTGCATAAAAGGGGCAAAGCAGAGCCGAGCCGTCCCGGCGGCGGTGCGTCCAGTGAATGCGGCTAGTTAGGGCCGGCAGGGGGCGGCCCGGCGGTGCAGGACGGTGTGTTCCCATGGGCGGCGTGCCGCGGCGTGCCCCCCCGGCGGCCTCTGCCGGCCTACCGTGGCGGCCGTTCGTCGTGGACGATGACGGGGAAGACAGTTTGATGGGGCGCTCAATCTCGCATATGTGTGTGTGTGTGTGTGTGTGTGTGTGTGTGCCCGCGGGTACACGACGTCCACCACCAGCGGCTGCCGCTGCCACCGCCGCCGCGGACCGCGCCCCGCCGTGTACAATCTGCGCAACAAAATATCTGCATCGCGATCAGGATCGCCGCAGCCGGCCGGGGAGGGACGCGGGTCGGGTGGGGAGCTCACGGCGCGGCCGGGCGGCGGCACCCCGCTAATAAAGCAACGGCCGCCCCCGCCGCACTGGATCGCGGCCTGCACCCGCAGCCCCGCAGCCCCGCTGCCCCGCTGCCCTCTGCCGACGCCGCGATAATGACTGGGAGGGAGGAGATTACTCGAGCCTCGGCCGCGAGGGTCGTAAAACTATCCCCCGCGCGCAGGCGGCCGGGCGGCGGAGGACGTCAAGACGGCCGGGATTGAGGAGGGTGCCGCTCGTGTCGCACGCCGCGATGGCCGCGGATAGCGCGCGGTGCGCGCGGAGCGTGGGACGCGGCCGTAGGGGTGGCGGGTGGGGCCGCGGGGGCCGCGGGGGGCGCGGGGGCCGCGGGGGGGCGCCCAGGTTGGGTCAGGCGGCGCGCCCCGCAGCAGCCCCGCGCCATGCGCCGCCGCGATCCCACGTTGTCTCCCGGAGCCGCCGGCTGGAAGACCAACATCGCGCTGCTCTGTTACGGTACGCGAGGAAAGCGAAGCGGCCCCCCGCGCGGACACGGACGGCTTTTGTCCTCAGGCGTCCTCCTGACGGACCCCTGACGGACTCCTGACGGCGGCGTCCTGAGGACGCGGCGACAGGACCGGCGGCGGCGCCTTCGGCCCGGACTGACGCGCATCCCCGCACAGATTTCCCTCCCGAGATTATACCGTTTCTTACACAAGGCGCGTGCTACCGTGACCATGCTGTTCTCTCTCTGTCTGTCCCCCTCCCCCCCCTCCCTCTCTCTCTGTCAGCTGGTCACTGGGTCAGCCACGCACCTCTCTGTCTCTCTCTCACTCTCCCCCTCTCTGTGCCGCGGAGCCCCCCGGTTTAGTGACCTGCCAATGAACGAGGTGTACTACAAGATGACGGCGGTACGCGCTCGCCATAGTCGCGGCTGTACCCCTTCACCGCGCCAGCCGCCTATTTTACACTCCGCAATGAGAGTGAGAGAGATAGAGAGGGGGGGGGGGAGAGGCCTTTGATGACTCCGATGGCCAGTGGCCCTCGGCGCCCCCGCAGCGCACGCAGCTGAGGGGGGCGTTGTCAGATCACGCAGAGCCCCGGCTAGCGAGCGGGCCCCGGCAACGCGCCTTCCCAAAGCAGACCAAGGGTAAGCATGATGCGGCTCGGGTGTCCTTTCTTTCTGTACCTCCCCCCCCCCCCCCCCCCCCGGCCTCCTCCGCATCGCTGCCTGCCGTGGATTCTGCTCGCGGCCCTGGCGCCCGCCGCATTCGGGCCGATTGAATGGTCCGCAGACGCGCAGAAGGGGGCGTGGCTCTCATGTTAGCGCCCCGCCGGACCCCCCGCAGGGCCCCCTCGGGTGCGCGTGGTGCTTATTTTCGAGGCGGTCGGAGGTGTCCGAGCACACCGCACCGCGGTGGCATCGCGGCGCCGCTGCCAGCGTCAATCGACACCGTGATCACACACCTCGGCAACATATGTGCACGCACACACACACACACACTGTGTGGATCACCTATCACGTCCCGTACGCACTCACACACAGACACGGTACCTTCACTAATTATTACCTATACGCACGAACCGTGAATAATAACCAGCCCTCGAAACTATCGGGAAGCGAGGCGACGCGGCGTTCGGCTTTATGTACAGTGAAAAGTGGAATAAAGTGATGGATGGAATTCCCGTGGCGTGACGCTGTACTGGCGCCAGAGGGAAGAGAGCCGCAGCAAAGTGTTACGGGACGTGGGTGAGCGGGCTTGACCGTTTTCGCGCGCGAACTCTGACCCCGTGCGGCTGTGCCGCGGGTGACAGGCGGTCCCGCGGCGCCGGTCCGGTCACCTTGTCCAGCGTGGCGTGCTGGAGCGCGCTGGAGAGGCGGGCGGCGGCGCCTGGACAGGACAGACCCGCTGCTGCTGCCGCTGTGGGGACGGCGCGCTCTATCCGAGCCGATTCACTTTCAAACGCCTTGGCCCTGACAGAGTGTGGGACCTTTCGGGACACGCGAATCAAACTGGGGCGCGGCGGCGGGTCCGCAGCAAGGCCGGGCGAGAAAATGGGCGCGAATCTGAGAACCTTTTGTTTAAAAAAATTGAAAATTCAAAACGGTTTACGGTTTTTGTTTTTTTGAATTTTTGATTGCGACCTGATTGTTACCGAGGACGACACCGTCAGGGTTGCCGACCTGACAAGATTGACCCGGGTTCACCTGAGTGACGTTGGCGACATTGGCGACTCGCAGGCCGGAGGGCCCCGAGGAGGCCGCGGCGGCGCGCGCTTTCCACTCAAACGACACAACCGGTTCGATGACCACCCGCAAAGCGGCGTCCAGGCTGCTTCTCACGCCAACGCCACACACACACACACACACACACACACACATGGCACGTGCTGTCACACTTACGGCGAGCATGGCGGCGCTGGTAATCCGCTTGCAGGCTGCGGCACTGGCACACACACACACAAACAGACACAGTCGCACACACACACACACACAAGCGGGCGATGCGATGCCGGCCTGTTGCCCGCTGAAATGGTTCGAGAAGACTGCGGCGGTGGCCGGCGAGCCTTGGTTATATAGCGTCAGTTCCTGATGGCCGAGCCGGCTCGCCCGCGCCCCGCCGGCCCAGCCGCGCCGGCCCCCGCCGGGCCCCCGCCGCCCGCCAGGGCCCCCGCCAGCAGGGCCCCCGCCAGGGCCCCCGCCGCCCGTCGGCCGGCCCCACCCTCACGCCGGGGCTCCACCCCCTTCGCCGCCGCCGCCCCCGCGCACGGCCGCCAGGAGGACGCCGTGGACACGACCGAAATACGGGGACCGGCACGGCATATTAAGCCTGAGGAGGCGTCAGCCGATCCCGGCCTCCACACCTGCCCTGCCTGCCGAGCCCAGATGTCGCTGATGCAAGCGCACTGACATCAATTATCATCAAAACATGACATTTAAAAAAAAAATATGATGGTTGTTTTATGTGTTCTCTCCTTTTGATTTACAACCTGCGCTTTTCTAATCTACTGCATTTTCTATTTTACCCGCCCTTTATCTGAAGGGCTAGAATAAATAAATTCTGAGGTGAGCGCCTGCGGAAGCCAGGGTAGGCCGGCCCGCGCGACACGCGTGCATGTCGGAGCCGATCGGCTGCCTACACGGCAGGCGGATCGCCGGCCGCGCCGAGCCCTACACGACAGCCTTCGGCGGCCTCCGGCTTCCTTTCGGCTGCCCGCAGTGCGGCCCGAAGGTGTTCATTAGGACCGCGTTCCCCGCCAAGGACCTGCTGCCGCCGGCCGCCTCTTCCATTCCGGGCCGACGAGGACGGACGACGGCATCCTGGGCGCCCTTCAGCCATCATCACCGCCGCCGACGCGCGGCGGCGACGCGCGCGAATCATCGCGGCCATTCAAATTACTTTTCCTCCTTCCGACAGTCATTTAATTAGTCATTAGCCGCCCCCTTTGTGTCTCGGAGGACGCGAGTGTGTCGGATGGGCGGCGGACAATAACCTAACCTATAGGCTGCCGCTGCCGCCGCCGCCGCTGCTTACAGCTTTTATTCCTAGTAAGTCGTGGACACCGTTGCAGCGTGCGGCGGGACGCCGGCGGTGGCGGTGGCCGTAAACAGCGAAAATGCGCTCAAGGCGAAAATGAAGCGCAGTCGTGACCCGGATCCGTGCCCGTGCTGCGGCCCAAGAAGGACCAGGAGGAGGGGGAGTTTGACAACGGGGAGGAGCAGCAGCACAGGCCAGGCCGGAGGCGGTGGGCGTCGTCATCGTGGCCCTCAAGGCCAGGAAGGCGCACGGGCAGTCCGGTCACCGTATCGGGTCCGTACACTACCGCCATTCCCGACGAACGGAGACAGTCGGAGACAGTCGGAGACAGTCAGCACCGTCTTTCCGTTTCACAAAATAATCCAGACAGGTTTGTGTATTCAACCCACTTATTTTTTTTTCCTGTGAACCAACTTGGTTCAGTTTGACGCTACACCTGTGGTGTACGCCCCCCTCCCATTTTGGTAGTCAGTCAAACAACAGCACCCCATTGCTGCAGCTGCCTCGTCCTCCTACGGACTGCGCACTGTAGAATGTAAATTCCGAATAGGTATGGCATATGATGTGGGATAGCGGTGGTGGGGAGGCGGGCGCCACCCGCTATGCCCGTCTCCGCCTCGTCATCCTGTGCAGGGCCTCTCTCTCTCTCTCTCTCTCTCTCTCTCTCTCTCTCTCTGCGAGTCGCACACGGAGCGCGTTCGGGTGTGTAAGCGTGCCCCCGCAGCTACCGCGGTGCCTCTACGCCGCCGCCGCCAGCGTGTGTGTGTGTGTGTGTGAGCGCACTGTTGTTCGCGGTGCGAGCTCGTAAAAACGGTAAATATCGTTCCCGCGCAGCTTCGCGACTTAGCGCGGCGTGCGTTCGAGGTATCGAAGTGACGCCGCCGCCAGCAGCCAGCCCTGCGGCCCGCCCACACGATCCCGGCCAGCGGCGGCGGCAGCGGCGGCTAAAGTTCACCACCAAAGCACACCACAAGAGGCGGCCACTGAGGGGGTTGAACTGGACCGGGGAGTGCCTCGCTGCCTCGCACAGGGAGCGGCTGCTGCTGCGCTGGAGCTGGAGGGTGATTAGGGAGCGGCTCTGGAGCGTTATGTACCCGCTGTTGCTGAAGTTCAAGGGCGACGTGTGAAGAGCGGCGGCGGCGGCGGAGGCGGCGGTGTCATGAGACAGGATGATTTGCTCTCCGAGTGCTCCGATTCTGCTTTTATGAGAGCTGGCGGGGAGCCGGTGGTGGTCGTGGTGGTCGTAAGCTGCCGCCGCCCACCGCCGCCGCGTTTCTGGGAGCCGCGCCGCCGCGCCGCCGTCGACAAAGTGTGGCTGTTAGGCGGGGAAGTCGGGGGGCACTGCTTGTTGTTGTAACGGGCGAATATGGGCGGGAGGGCACCCCCTGCCGCGGGGGGACTGATAACAGCCTCTCTCTCTCTCTCTCTCTGTCGCGCTTATGGCTGCACTGCGTCGCGGGTCACCTCGTCGACGTCGTTGGTGTTTCGGGGTTGGCAGCGCCGCCCTCCCCGTTCGCCGCTCCGGTTGGTACACATGACTGGCATTTACTCCCGCGCGGCGGACGCGCCTCCCGTGCGGCAATACTCCCTCCCCCGTGAGCGCGCGGCACACAGAGTACGCCTCGGCCACGCCCCGACAATCCACCCGCCCGCGGCCCGATGCTTGTCACACGCACAGACGGACCGGGAACCGACCGCGCGAGCCCCGATGAGCCATCCCCTTTTATTTTCTGCGAGCGAGTCGCAAGTAGTAATTCAGTGGTGGCGGTGGCGGCGGGAGTGACAGGACAGAGGGATGGGCGGCGGCAGCGGCGGCCACCGTGAGAGCTGCCGCCGCCGGCCGCAGGGAGCGCTAGAGCGCTGCAGCGAGAGCCTGGCAGAGCCTGGCAGAGCGCTTTCCTAATCGCCTGCTGTCTGTCCGCTGAATGACACGCGTCCGATATTCTTCGAATCTCTGTGTGGTGCGAGGTGAAAGGTGCCGCGCAGCGCTCACGGTGGTCAAAAGTAGCACTGCTCGTTCACCCTGACGGAGATGGGCGGCGGTGCGCCGGTCGGCGGGGGGCTCCTGCAGTCGGAGAGAGACAGGGAGAGAGACCGCAGCGCGCGCGCGCGCATTGTCTGTGTGCTTCTGCTGCTGCGCCCACACGCACCGCGCCGGCCGCCCGGGACCGACAACAAAACAAACGCGCAGAAGCAGAACGGCGGCGGCGGCGGCGGCGGCGCGCGCCAAATGTCACGTTGGACCGACGCGTACTTTCCATACGTTATGCGGGGAGCGCGTCGTGCGAGCGGCCGCGGCCGGCGTCTCACAGGGCGCGCTGCCACGCGGATAGATACTGCTTATTTACAATCTCTAGGGTCATATGAGCGGATAGAAGTAGAAGAAGAAGACAAAAAAAGGTCACTCCGCTGCCTTGAAAATCGCGATAGCAACAGAAATAAAGCGATAAAACAAACAAAGGTTATGGTGGCGCGTGGTTTTTGTATTTTGGCCGGCGGGACCGCGGGCACGTACCTATACTTTGCCTCGTATTTTAAAAGCTCATCTCACCAGAGCAGTAAAACATTTTTTTTCCTGTTTCCGAGCTCGACCACATTAGATGGCTCGCAGTGTGCGAGTCGTTCTCGATAGAGCAAGGCGTCGCGGCGGTGGCGGTGCACTCACGCACCTATCGGGTGTGAACATTCACCGCCCCTCCGCGATACCCTGATGGATGGCGAGGTCGCGGCTCATTTTACGGGTCATTATTCGCAGTCGCGTCCGGGGCGCTCTGTGAATAGTGCGCCGCTTTAGCTGCTCATTATCAGCGGGCCGGGGAGTGCGCGTGCGCCGTGCCGCGTACCGGAGCGGTGCGGTGGCGGCAATCTTCCCTCCCCACGCGTGTGGGAGAGGCGCTAAAAGAGTTACCCACGGACGCTGTTGGAAACAAAACGGGGGCCCGATTTCGGACACGTCGCGCCGTGCAGAGATGCTTATCGGGGCGCACGTCGTCGCCGCCGGTGCCGCCGGTGCGTTGCTTCGTTGCGCGCGGCGGCGTTGCGCCAAGAACTAGTGTGACCCCACCGGGCCGAGCCGAGCCGGGCCGGGCGCGAATTAAACGTTCATTGATAGGCGTGCGAAGCGCCGTGAATGGGACGACGCGCGGAAAACATGAGACAACACCGAAGAAAATAATTTGATGAGCAGAATACTTCATCAGAGAGAGAAGTAAAATTCAGGAATTTCGTTTTGAAAAAAAAAAACACAACATTTTACCCTAAATGTCGTATGACAATTTTGACCCCCGACGCGTTCTTAAGCAAAGCATAACTGGGGTAAAATTTGCAGCATACTTATGCGACAAATTGTATCTCGCATATTACCATATTTTTGTTTTCAACATTAAATCCCTTTCTGCTGACTTTTCGTTTTCCTGGTGCCAGATGCTTTCTGAGCGGACTGTACCCACATGCGCGGGCGGCGTCCAGCAGGCGCAGTGCGCGCAGCGGGCGCCTGGGACAGGAACGGGACGGAGATGACGCCGTCCGCAGAGGAATGCTCGGCGCGGCGGTGACCGATGTTGGCAAACACCGTCCTCCGCCTTCCTTATGTCGGCGTGTCCACACGGGAAGCACCGCCGCCTCCCGCGGGCCGATTAAAACGGCTCCATAATAATATGAGTGGATGGTGCTGCTGCTGTGTCGCAAGGCGGTGCATGGCGGCCGGTGCAGCGCGGCTCCTGTCAGTACAGTCACGCGCGCGCGCGGGGGCCGTTTTTGCGGGCGGATGAGCGGGATGCCCCGGGTTCAGGGCTGCTCGCTATGAGAATCTCGGGCCCTGTCGCAATGGCGCCGCGCCGCCTTTCGCCGCAGTACGTCTCGCATTTTGCGACGCGCGCCCGGCCGCCGCGGCTTCGATGAGAGATTTTCCAACGACGCGGCGGCGGTGGCAGCAGCGGCAGCGGCCTCCGGGCACCGTGTGCTCCCGTGCGGGGCATCCGAGGGGGCGGCGGGGGCCGCTGAGATTAGTTCTGTAAAGACAGACGATTCGGCCTTGAGGGTGGCGCGGCGGCGGCAGCATCGCAGCGGCCGACATACCGGTCATGACAGTGGCGTGGAGTGGACAGCCCGCCGCCCCCGCCGCCCCCGCCGCCCCCGCCGCCCCCGCCGCCCCCGCCGCCCCCGCCGCACGACGCGACGCTCCCGTCTGCGCCTCTCACTCGAATCGAACCGGCCGGTGCCGTGCCGTCGCCCGCCGACGCACACACACACACACACACACACACACACACACACACACGGTAAAACTTGCCCGACCCGAGCCGGTCATCATCACATGTATAAATTGCACCGGAAAAATGATTGCGGGAACTATCCATATACACATAGCGGGCGCCCTCGCTCGACCCGACCCGACAAGTGGATCACCACCGCCACTGCTTCCCATGGTGCGCTGGACGCGGCGGCCTTCGCGCTGCACAGGTCGGTCGGCGGCGCCGTCGTTTTCACAGTTCGTCACCGACACCGACCCGCATCTCGCATCACACTCAAAGAATTAAATAAAAATAGAATATGGACAAATAAAAGGGCTTGAAATAAATGATAAGAGAACATGAGATAGCAGTGAAGGTCAAGTGGAGCTGAGTTATGCGCTGAATTATGAATCCCAGCCATGGCGACGATGGTGGTAGTATTTTCTGAACCATAACCCGCTTCCAGCCTTGCGGCAGGCACGAGCGACACGCGCCACTTGCAGGCGGTGCGCATCGTTTGTCATTCCCGCACGCCACCACCACTCCACACTAGAGCGAGAGAGAGAGAGAGAGAGAGAGAGAGAGAGAGAGTTGTTGTCGGACGATGTCCGCAGCTTGCGCCAATCTGACAACCAACATCATTTGCGTTTTGTGAGCCTGCACAGCCCGCATCCATACCGAAACAGACCTACAAAAAACACACACACACACACACACGCACACCTCTCTCTCTCTCTCCCTCTCTCTCTCTCTCCCTCTCTCTCTCTCTCTCTCTCCTCTCTCTCTCTCTCTCTCTCTCCTCTCTCTCTCTCTCTCTCTCTCTCTCTCTCCATGCTAACAAAGTAATAGTGGCGGATCGCGGCGGGCGGCGCTCGTGCCGCCTCTCATATAATATACGCGGCGGCGGCGCCCCGGCGGCCGAAGCCCAGAGCGATCCCTTTTGTGTTGACACGTTGGCGGCGCTGGGCTGCGCTGCGCTGCGGCCCCTCGTTGCTGTCGGCTGTTCGGCGATGCAAAACAGAGTGCCGCGCGGCGGCGGCAGCGCCGTTAAAAGCGATCCGAAACGGTTATGCGGCGGGCGGAGACATGCGAGGGCCCGGGAGTGAACGATGCATCGGCCGGCCTGCAGCGCGGGGGCGTGCCAGCGCCGGCGGCGGGCTGACAACCAGGGGGCTCGAGTGAAAATTGACAACTTCACTGTAATTTTGGGTTCCGACAGGATTTCTATTGGGAAAAAGGATCCCGCGCAAATTGTTTATGGCCAACTGTTTTTTTTTAAATGTTGAGATATTTTTTTTCAATGCCCACAAAAAAGTAAGTTGGAGAACTTTGCGAAAAATGCGTAGAAGCCATACTGATCAGCGTGATTAGATGGAGCACATTTTGTCATTTGAAAATAAAAGTCTTTCCCGCTAAGTCTGGAATATTTTTTTTTTGTGCTTGACGGGCGTGACGCCGTACTTTGTGACGGAGCGGCGTCCAGTGACGGGACGGGGTGCGGGAGGACGCCGGCCGCCGGAGGCGGAATCGGGCAGCGCAATTTTACGGTCTGGTCTGCAACCAACCGCACAAGAAGACGACGACGAGGGGGGGGGGAGGGGGCAACTCGTATAGTAAATGAAATGATTTTCGAGGAGAACAATAGGGTAGTCCGAGCAGCCGAGCCAGAAGCGCGAAAGCGAGGAGTTGTTTTTAAAAGGCGGAAACGGAGCGGGGGAGATAGGGACGCGCTGCGCAACCTGCAGCGCCCTCTGGTGGACCACGGGGGTACCTCTCACGTTTCGCTCACGTGCGCCGTCTCTGCTCTCCAAACGACGTCGAGCGCGTTGATCGTCTGCCGGGAAGAACGTCGCAGAGCTGACCGCTGCAGGGGCCCTGTGGGCCGGCGGGGCCCCCCGGCGGGTGAGCCGGGGAGCCGGGCGGGCCGAAAGGCCACATTGCAGACGTAGAGAGGCATTTACCCCCGGGGCCCCCGCCTGAGCTCTCTGGAGCACGACCCACGGCGGGGCGGGCGGGGCGGATCAGCGGTTGACGCGTACGTGTGTCACTCGATAATGGCCGGGGCGGCGGCCAGTTGGGCCACTCGCCCTGCTTCTCATAGGGCGGCGCGCGGCGGGAGAGGCACGACGCGACTGGGAGTGGCGCCGCCGCGGCTCATCACGAGAGATAACCGCCAGCGATGCCGCCCCGGGAGCAACGGGTCGGCGGCAGAGCGGCAGGACATTCGGCGCCCAGGAGAGTATACACACAAGAGGGAGCGGTCGGTGCGGTGTCCGCTCGTCCGAACTTCCCATATCATCGGCTGCGGCGACAGGCAGCCCCTCGACGGTGGTCATGACGGGGCGTGAGCCACCGGGGGACACGTGGGGGACACGTGGGGGACACGTGTAATGGCATTCATGGCATCGCTGCGACAAAGTAGTGTGCTGCTGCCCCCGCCCCTAACGGCGCCTGTTTCACCACGGGGGGGCCCCGTGGCGGCGGCCGGCCCGGCGTGGCGACACGCGTCCACCGGAGAAAGGCGCATCTTAAACACGGCGGGTTTGTCGTGTGTGTCGTCCAGTTGGCACAGTGCGCGGGGCACATGCCGCGGCATAGCAGCATAGGGGGGGGGGGGGGATCTTCGAGGAGGACGCGTTTCGATTATTCTCCGAGGGGTGCCTCACGGGTACTAAGAAATAACTTATTTGTAATTTAGAAAAAAAAAAATATTTTAAATAAGGAGTGCACCGCAGGGCGAGGCCGCCGCAAAGGGAGGAGTCCGCGATGGCCAAACCAAGCCGCCGCACCGAAGCCTGTGCCGTGCGGCGACGACGCCGTCCTCCAGCAGAGGATCCCCTGCGAGGCGACCGTCGGCGACCTTGCGCCCATCGTATTGCCGATCGCAATGACGGGGGACCTGACGGCCACAAAAACACAGTGCCGTCCGGCCGGCCAGGCGAGCGGGCGGCGGTCGAACTGGAGCATCGTACGCATCGCGGCCGCCAGGGCCGTCGGGGCCGCCGGGGCCGCACCTTCAACCTTTCACGGCTGCGCACGCGACCACACCGCACCACGGAGAGCCCGGGTCCCGGGAACGAATAGGCGCCGAAAAGAGAGCTTATTTTGAGCAGCGGGCGGCGGCGTCGTGCCGCCACCTGGCATGCGGCACGGCACGGCGGCGCGGCAGACTCAGGACCGGCCGGTATAACCGTTAAAACGTCGTCGCCGCCGAGCTCGTGCGGTGAGTAGTGTTTACAGGCAACAGTCTCAGCGCTTTCAGCGCCCTCCTTCTCCTCCTGCCTCTACAACAACTTGATCATGAATAATAATAGGCGCCAACGATCCCCCCCGCGCGCGCCGCGCGCCGCTGCTACCGCCGCCTGCCAAGCAAACCGTTTACAGCCCGGACTGCGGCAATCGCCGCGGAGAAGGCGGTGGCGGCGGTGTCGGCCGGTGGCGGCATGAGGGGCAATATTTAAAAGAGACGGGGTCAATCGGCTGCCAGCTGCTGCCAGCTGCTGCCGTGGGTCAGTAGTCTGCAAGACGCGCTGCTGTGACGACTCCATAGCGTCTGCTGGAGGCGGGGGGGACGGAAACCCGCGGAAACCGCGCGACAACAGCGAGTTGTTATGTGAAAGACACCCCCAGTAGGGCGCAGCACCGTAGATGCGACGTTGTTACAAGTGTGGGAGACTGAATAGGAGCTACAGCGGTGGTGGTGGTGGTGGTGAGGTTCGTGGGCGGCGAGTGTCTGCTCTGCTGTCACCATCAATTCGTCAGTATCGTTTGTCGGTCGACCTGCTTGGAGCTCGCGGGGGGCGCGCGGCGCGGCGCGGCGGGGCGGCCTGGCCGCGGCTGAACACCGCCTTCGTAGCGCTTTCGCATCTTGTCGCACTCGCTGGCTGCTCCATAAGAGAGTGTGAGAGAGAGTGAGGGGTCCTGGGAGTCGGTGTTCGGAATCGCCCTGCTGACGGGGTGCTGTCCAAGAGCGGGCGCGCGCATGTACCGCGCCTGCCTCGGCCTGCCCAGGCCTGGCACGGCTAACCTTTCGGATGGAGCCACGCGTTCTATTCAGAACAGAAGAACAAAAAAAACCAGTGCGTACACCCAGCAAAAAATATATATTTATTTAAAAAAATTAGGTGGAAAAAAGTGTAAAAGAAAGAACGGAGGGTGTGTAGGCTGCGCACGTCTGTGATGGGGTCACGTAGTCACGGCGCGGCCGGCCGCGGGCACCGAGCCCGCCGATATTACAACAAGTAAAAAAAGATGAATTGTTTCGGAGCGGCTCTTCGTTAGCGATACCGGGCTGCAAACACGTCCGCGCGATAATCCGGTCCACGGTCGTGTCGGCGGCCGGCGCAGGGCTCAGGGTACCGCGCGGGTAAGAAGCAACAAAAAAAGGAAAAATATTGAGACGTCTCTCGTAAATTGCGTGGGGGGCTTTAAATCGCGACGTTATCGGCACGATGATGTTGGTTAGGACACGGTGATTGAAGTTACTCGCAGGGGCGGCGGCTGCGGCGGCGTCGAGTCTGCTCCGTGATCATCCCCACACAGAGAGCGGGCGGAGCAAGCAGAAGGCAGGGTGGCTCCCAACCTTTATAAAGATGAATAAGAATAAATAAATAAATGAACGGAAAGGTATCCCGGTCCTTGTGCCTTGACCTGCCCCAAAGCGCGCGAACGAGAGGCGGCTCTGTCACCCTTGACCTGAACTGGTCTGAGGCATCGTCGTCGTCAGCCCCTAACGCCCGGCAGAGCAGAGAGACTCGGAGAGACCGAGCGACTCTGAGTCTCTCTACGGCAAGAGGCCCGAGGGTCGTTTGCGGCTGCCCCGCGTCCCAGAGGGCCAGAGTCAGATGAGAGACTGGACCGAGTGGGTGGACAGCGGGCGGCGCCGGGCATCGCCGGGCGGGCCGGACGGGTCCGCGGGGCGGGTTGCCACACTTCTGCACCACCGTGTAGCGGGTCAGCGGCAGCACCAGTTGTCCGTCGGCCCGTTTCGCCAGAACGGATCACACGCCGCCCGTTGTTACACGGAGATGAGGAGGGCGAGGCCTGCCCGGCCTCGCCCCGCCGCCGGGATTCGATTAGTGTATTTTGGCAGCTCACCCCGCGCTCCGCTCCCGCTCCGCCTCTTTCGCCAGCGCCGGACCAGACGGCGTCAGAGGTGAGAGGAGAGGACGGGACGAGGGCGTGACTAATGCCTGCGCGTCACACTCCCCGGTCGGACGTGACCGGAGGTGGGTCCCACAGCAGCGGCACGCTGCACTTATCTGCAGTCAATTCATCAAATTCCATAGAAAAAAAAACAGTCTTTTTTCGTTTTTTTTTCTTGTTCATTTTTGTGAGATCCCGGCGGATCGTCCATAATAAAATGTCGTCTGCTGAGCGCGACGCGTCTCGCGCATTCATGTGACAGCTTACTTACAGCCCGACCAGCACACACACACACACACACACACACGCCAACACACACACAGAGCATGTGCGGCCGATGATTTGTGTCACAAATCCGAGCCGTTGTCACGCTGCCAAGGGAGGTGGTGGTGGTGGTGGTAGTGGGGGGTCGGATGCACGCGTTGATGCGGTGCTGACCCGTACGGGAGGGGTTACGGAATCGCTCGGACTGCGCTGCGCTGCGCTGCCCCCGAGATGCGCACTGTGGGGCGGCGCGGCGTGTATCGGCAGGGTCGACTCCTTTCGCCGGTGGGCCCGCCAACTGCTGCTGCTGCTGCTGCTGCTGCTGCCAGCACAGCGGCAGAGCCTCCCCCCCCCCCCCCCGGCCACATGCTGGTCTAGATCTCCTTCTCCCCCCGTCAACGAAGAGGAGGACCCGGAGAGGACACCGGCCGCCGCCGCGCCGCCGGCCGGATGTCGTTGCCATCCTCGGTGATTTGTCGGGCCGACAGGCAAGGTGACGCCGACGCCGTGTGCCTCCGCGCGCCGCCGCCACCGCCGCCGCCGCGTCGCAGTCCTCATCGCTCACCCGCGGCGGCGGCGGCGGCGGCCACACGTCGGCCGGGAGATTTACATGGGAAACCGGAGCAAAACTGGGGCATGTGCGCGGCGGGGGGAAAATGTGGTGGGGGAGGACGCGGGACGCGAGGAAGGGAGGAGAATCGCAAGGTACTTGAACCCGCGCGCACATAAGGCCTTGACCCGCGCGCACCAAAACGGGATGGTGGATGGTGGTGCCCCCGAGGGGGTGTTTCCCGAGCGGCCTGTCTGTGGGTGGGAAGGCGCCGGCCTGTGTGCGTCTTCTCGGACGGACGGCATTTAGTGAACATGGATTTATGGACAAACAAAAGACGACCTCTTCTTTAGAATCATTTTTTTTAAAAAAATTGGAATTTAACCAAAAAAAAAAGATTTTTCTGTCCAAACTTTACTTAAATTTGAAAACGTGATTAGAAATTTTTGAGGACCCGTAAACATTACTTCTTCGAAAAATTCGCTCAAACGCACCGTGCGCGTATCGGAACCCTGCGCTGGTGACCGACGAAGCGATTTGTCGGAATTGTTTCGGTACGGGATTCGGTACCGGCACCGCCGCTGGGCGAGTGCTGCCCTCTGTCGGCCCCCGCCGCGACTGCACAGGGGAGCGGCGGCGGCTGTGGAGGGGGCGGAGGGACTTCCCTCGCGGCTCGGGACTATAAAGGGGCCGGCAGGCTCCGGGCGGCGGCCAGTCCCAGCGGGACTGCCGGCGTCGCAGGAGCGCGGCCGGGCAGCGACTGATTTCGATTTGTGATTTCAGGGCGTGCTAAACACATTACACAGCAGTGGGAGTATAAGAAAGAGGAGAGGGGGTTAGGGAACACTACTGGTCATGCAGGAAGCCCGAACAATAAGCACCGTGAACAGAAGGCAGACAGGGCATACTGAACAAGAACTGTGGAATGTCCCAGATTGTGCTGCTCCATCGCGTATCATCACGTGCGATGTGCTAGATAAGTTGGGAGATGAAGGGGCTTCACGAGCGAACAGGACCGTACATCTTCACGCGCATATTTCGCCAAAGCCGACGCCCACTTCCGTGATACGATACAACAAGAGTATTTTCGTCCCCTTGTCTATCGTGCAAAACGTTTTTTTTTTACTAAAAAAAATTCGTCGGAGCCAAATCGAGGTGTGATGGGTTGCGGGCGATATATGATGGCACCTTAATTATTTTGCGATCCCAGACACGAAACACCCATTTAGCGCGGTCCTTCCTGCCCCCCCCCCCCCCTCTCTCCCTCTCTCTCTCTCTCTCTCTCTCTCTCTCCTCTTCCACGGCCTTGCTCTGATGACTTGACGCATCGCCATTACAACGCAGTTAAGTGTTAAACGCCATAATTCAATCAGGTAAAGTAGTAGCCGCGAATGCGGGGCCTTCTCTTTTCCCCCAGCCGCTGCCGACGGACCGGCCATCGTGCGGCACCGCTCAGGCACGGTTTGTGCACCATAACCTCAACACGGCCGCCGCTGTCCGCCGCTGGCCGGCCGGCCGCCTCGGGGCGTTGCCAACGCCGTGCTGCTGAGTCACCGAAGCATCCAGTTCCCACAGGAGTCCGCAGAGCGGTCCCTTTTATTGACCTTTCGATACGAACGCCCGCCGGCCTGTAACCCAATACTGCGCGGTGCCGGGCCGGCCACGCCCCCCGCCCCTGACACCCATCCGTCCGGGGAACTGTAGCACGTCGTCAACGCCGTCGCAGGCTCCGCAGCGCGCTCTGTCGGAGCCGGACTCACAACTGTCAGACTCCCCCGCTCTTCCGGGCGCCGCCGTATCGCGTACCGCCGCCGCTTCACTTCCGGAACCCCGTTTAATAACCACATTTCGGCCGGCCGTTTGTTGTTGCACCGATAATTGCCCCACTCATGAAACGAGATCAGATAATAGACGCCGAATGCAAAGCATGCGAGGCGCCCTGTGAACAGTACACATGAGACGTGTAGTCCTCCCAGGGCCGTCTACACTCCGCGCGCTGGTGTAGCTCGCGTATCTCGTCGTATCTGTTGGCGCTGCGCGTACAAAGAGGAGTGAGGATCACGGGGTGTATAAAATTGTCGTCCGCCCGCCATTTCCATGTGTCCCCGAAAAGCTTTCATACCGGTCGGAGGCGCGGCGAGGGCCGCTGACCCCGGCGACAACACCGTCTGACCCCGCGACACCTCGCGGCGCACCCCCGCGACGATGGCATGATGCTCGAAACAAAAATAACACAATGCGTCTGGATGCGAAAAAAAATAAATAAATAAAAGGTTGTCGGTTGTCGTAAGCAACACGAAATCCCTATCGGCCGGAGGTGTGGCAGTGGAAACTGTGCCATGTTTCGCCCCTCGGCGAGCGAGGCGTCATCGAAAAACGGTTAGACGCGTGCATCGAGCCGCCGCCACCGCCGCCGCCGCGCCGAAAAGTCAGCTCAAAAGGTCCGCCGGCGGCGGCGGCGTGCGTCGGCCGCCACAGGAGAACGCGTAGCGCGGAGCGGCCTGACAGCCTGACGCTGATGTGATGTTTCTGGCCGCAGAGGCGTGAGCCGCCCTCCGTCCGCGCCGCCTAGCGGACGGAGAATGAGTCAGACTTGTGAAACAGCCTCTTCGACCGCGCCATGCTCCTCCGGCCCATCTAGCGAACGTTTGCGGAGAGGGAGGGAAGGGAGGGGTATGGATAAGTAGTCTGTTTTACAGTCACCTCTCTCACCTCCTCTCTCTCTCTCTCTCTCTCTCTCTCTCTCTCTCTCTCTGTATGTGCATGTCACACAAACTCTTTGTAGGTCTTACTGCGCTATGGCAGCCGGCCCGCGATACGGCCCGATAGTGCGCCGTAAGGTCTTCACTTCACTCCGAGCGTCTCGGTCGGACCGTCCCTTCTCCCCGTCATCCTCTCTCTCTCTCTCTCTCTCTCTCTCTCTCTCTCTCTCTCTCGCCGATGATGCTCGCGCGCGCGCGCGGTGCATGTCGGGAGGGCGCGCGCGGGCGCGAGGCCCGCTGCGCTGCCGCCGCGTGTTTTTGCGTCCGAAATGGGGGGCCCCCGTGACCCCACCGCTGCACACAGTGGGGACCTAACCTTTTCAAACGAAAAGCAATAATAAGCGGAGAGGCCCACCCCGGCCGGCCTAACTGCACGGGGGTAGGCCTTGGGGAGCTGCGCTGCCGCGCTCCGCCGCGAACAATGGCGAGCCAGAGCCCCTCCTCGGCCAGCCGAGCCGCGATGCAGCCGCTTGCTGCGCACGGCGCTGTAACCCGAGCGAGGCGCGTCGGCGATAGGGTGCTCCGCTGCACCCAAACCGGAACCGAAGGGCATCAGTAAAATCTGCAGCCGATGTGACAAACCGGGGCCGGTCCGTCACGGATTCTCCCACCGGCTCATGCACCCGTTTTGAGGAGGGGGGAATTGTTGCCGTGGATACAAACTGTGGCCGCGGACAAGAAGAGAGCTGGATTAGACGGCATGAGAATGTCAGGCGGGAGTCACTCTGTCTGCGACAATCTCCCCCCGCGCCCCGGCCGGCCGGGTGTCAGTGAGCCCCAATAAAGACCCAGTGTCCCGACCGGTGCGCCGCCGCCGCCGCTCAGGTTTTGAGCGGTGACCTAAAGCCAGCGGGCCGCGCGCCCACGCTGCACCCGGCACTCCCAGGCCGCTACAAAGTTGTCGCGCTCCACCTCACGAAGCGGGGCCAGTGCCGTCGCACCGGGCCGACACGATACACCCTCTCTTGTCTGCTTATAATTGTTTTCCGAACCCTAAAGAAATTTTTCGTTGCCATAATCATTTCAGATTCACGACTTACCGAGGAACGTTTCACATTCCACATTTTTGATGGTGGGGGGCTCACGAGCCGAGCACCGACAGTAAGACTGAAACAATTATTTTCATGAATTTCCAGCGACTTTTGGGGTCGAAACTTTTCCCATGAATTACTCGGAATTTTTTCAAACTACCGTCAGGAAGACATATTTTTTTTTCTTCAAAATCGTCTGAAAATGTTAAAATTGCACTGGGGGCTAGAACCTTTTCTAGGGAAAGTTGTCAAAATTTTTCGACCCCATTATTTTCGCGAGGTGCTGGGCACGATGCATGCCGCTGCAGCGCAGAGAGGTCATCGCCGGTGTTTGACGCCACTTACTGATGTGAGATCCATCAAAACCGCGCCGCTGCCGCTCATGGCGCAACCGGTTTTCTTCTTGCCCGGCGGTACAGTTTTCCAGGACGGCACGCGGCCGAGCTCGGCCACAACAATGGCCTATCGCCTTGCCTGCCCGTCTGATCTACAACACGACTGTAATTTCTTTTCTCTCACTCCTCTGCGAGGCGTCGCGTCGTCGCTGAGCACGGCGGCGAGTACCCGCGCGGCGGCGCTCGTGCTCCCGCGGCTGCCTGACCCCGCACAAGTGTGGGTCACGAATCTGGATTATCGAGACGGGACGTGAGGAACTCGCTCGCGGGGCTAACAGAGGCGAGATCCGCGATAACAGCGATCTGTATCGAGGGAGGTCCGCGGCGACACGTCATGTCGCGGCCTGACCGCGGGCTCTCCTGGCCTTCGGCGCCCCCGTGCGGTAGGTCGGGCGCAAGTGCCATACTTACCCTCATCTGCTGACGGCCCGGAGCCCCGCCGAGCTGCCCGGCCCGGCCCCGCGGCGCCCCCGTCGGCCCCCGACCCCCAGCCGTGAGCTTTTGTTCTGGCATTAAAGGTGCGGATGGTTTACGGCGCGGCCGGCGGGGCCGTGAGCTACGACGCGCCCAGCCGGTAACTACCCGCGGCCCGGCGCACAACACGCCCACGCCGACACTGTACCCGCGCCGCGACGGCGCGCGAGCGTCGGGGAGGACCCGGCCGTGGAAAAGGAGGAAAGGAGTAATGGAAGCGGCGGTTCGGCCGGCCGCGGCAAAGGAGGAAAGTCGCAATCCCAGCGGCGCGCTCCGGCCGTGGAAAAGGAGGAAAGGAGTAACGGAAGCGGCGGTTTGGCCGCTGTGCCGCTTCAGTTATCTGTTTAATCCATCAATATGGCGCGCCGTGAAGCCACCGAGAACAGCAGCCCGGTCCCACCGGACGGCCTGCCGGGCGGCAGGAAGGCACAGAAGTGATAATTACGGTCAATTAATTAAGCCTGATTAGCTCCGCCGTGGCGCCGTGGCGCCGCGTGCCGTTGTAGGAACGGTGTAGCCGCTACGAACCGGTCCCCCCTCCCGGAGTCGTCGCCGCCGTCGCCTGCCCGTTCGTTCCTCGGCGGGTGTCACTTTTATTGTCGCCACGAGCGCGTGTGACAACGCGTGTGGCGCGGCGCCTGGACGGGGTCCAAACACTCCGAACGTTGTCGCGCGAGTTGGACGAGCGATAGAGAGGCGGCACACGACTTGTCGCGTCACCCCCCGCGGAGCGTCAACCCGGACAGGTCCAGGAGAGTCGGCCGAGGTGGGTCTCTCCCCCTTGATGCAAGTGCTCTGCGGTTTAAAACCGTAATCTGACTGTTTAATCCGCTCCCGCATGATATTTTCTTCCTTTCACATCCTTAACTTTTGCCCCGATTGCCCGGCAATTCTCCCCCCCCCCCTCCCGCGACGTTTCTGAGGGCCGCACGCCGCCGTACGTTAATTTGTCGTGACCGTCTCTCGGGCCCTTCTGCCGGCCGGAGGCACCGGTCGGAGGTCTGTGTGGGAACCCTCTGCTCGACCTTGGCATCGACCTTGGACATCCCATTGCCACATGCACTCCTTGGCTGCGACCCTTTCTTATTTCGGTCGCAAATTAACTCCTCTCTCTCTCTCTCTCTCTCTCTCTCGATTCCACAAACATGATGGACTGGCCTTACCGCCCTCGACGGCTGCACTGCGACGCAACCTGAGCGCGCCTGCATGCAGCGTGCGCTGAGGAAGCACTCGAGAGCCTCGACTGTCAGACCGGCTCCTCCAGAGCTCCTCCAGAGCGCTCTTCCAGATCGCGCGACGAAAACTCACGGCTGACTCTCGGCGCGGGAGCGGGATCTGGCTGAGCCATCTGGACGCTGCGAGAGTGCGAAGGACGCGAGCTTGTGCACGCGGCTCGTAATTATTGTGCCCGAAGAAGAACCAGATCAGCAGCGCGGCGGCCTGGCTGCGTTACCGCGCCGCCGCCGCCGCGCCGGGCAGGGACAGACGCACCAGTAGCCTAACCTCACATAACTGGCGCAGAGTTGAGCGGCCTGTTTCAGTGGCGCTCAGATTATACGCGCCCCGCTCCTGAACGTGCCCGCGGGTGTCGCGGGCTGTCGGAAACGGATTTCCGAACACGCGGTTGGGTCCTCGCGTGTCGGGCGGTGCACGTCAGGCGGTGGCGGAAGCGGGCCGCGAGCCGGACACAGGAAGACGCTGAGGCTGCCGGGAGTTTGGGTCCGGCGGGGTCCGGCGGGGTCCGTCCGGAGGATGGCCACAGCGCCATCCATCACACCTCTGCGACGGCATGACCACCTCGCACCGCGCGCGCGGGGGCCGCGGCGGCCGCTCGCTCGGCCAATCACAAAACCGCACGCGGCCACGCCCCCCTCCGGCTGCCGCCGGCCGCCACCCGGCGGCATCACACCCGACTTGGGCAAGGCCGCGAAGATGCGAGGAGGAACAGGTGCGCGCGGGGCTGGGGCCACGCACCCCGCGCGCGGCCCGCGTCCACGGAGAGGGGCAGCGTGACCTCGCGGCCGAGCTCGTCATTAAGGCGGGTAATGTGTGGCCCGCGAGCCGGCCGCAGCGCCGCCAACTGTCCCCTCCGCACACGCACCTGCGAATAACTGTCCGCCGCGGACAGAGAGCGCATCGCGCTGCGAATAAGCGCGGCCGGCGAGATGAGTAATGGCTGTGACCCCCTTGCCAGATCGGCCCGTAAGATCCATTAGGGCCCTGTCGTCTCCGTCGCAACGCGCAGCGTCGCATCTATACGAGTAGGGCCAAGGATTACTACTGCTCACTGACCAACACACAAATTTCTTCAATTTTATTTCTGCTTGTGTTTTTTTTTATTTATTGCTTCTTTAGCTTTGCGATGCATTATAACGATCTGGGTTGACCAACAAGATGGCTCGTGTGCGCTCGTGAGCAAATGTGTGTGTGCCCGTGCGCGTGCACTCTACCTTGTGTGTGTGTGTGTGTGTGTGTGTGTGTGTGTGTGTGCATCTGGTTCACCTCCGGGGACGCTCCGCCGGGCCGGGCCGGGCCCCGCGCAGCCGGCGGCCACAGCGGCGCGGCCGCGAAGACGACCCTGCGCTCGCACCTCTTGTAATTGCAAAACTCCAAAATGAAAGTAAAGTGAAGGCAGCGAGGGGCGGGGCTGGCGGGGCCGGCGGCGCGGGGAAGGAATCGATGCGCATTCAACGGTAACCGCGACGTCGAGCGCCTCTCCTTTTTTCCTACCCGCTGAACTGATAGATTAATTTTTTTAAAAAAAAGTTTTGGTGCTCTCTTAAAGTGTTGTCGACGGGCGGCGTAGGCAAGGCGTCTTCCTTTTACATCACTCTTACGGCCTTGTAGCAGAGAGAGAGAGAGAGAGAGGGGGGGGGGGGGGGGCGTCGACGGCGTGGTATGGCGGGGCGCCAGAGAGGACGCCGACGACGGGCGCGACGCTCCCCCGCGGACGTCCTCGGCGGCCGCGTGCCGCGTCGTCCTGTCATACCGGCGTCGCCGTCGCCGTCTGGCATGGTCATCCGATCCTTTCTGCGAAGCGGAGAAAGGCAAATTGAAGCGTGTGCATTTTATGGGAGATGTCTTTAGAATGGCTCGCGGCCCCGCGCCGCCGTTCATCTTTGGTCGTTGTTATCCCCTCCCTGCGCGGGATGGGCGGCACTCGAAGCCGGCAGGCGGCGGGCGCAGCGCGGCGCCCTGCCTGGCGTGTGGCGTGCGGCGTGCGGCGTGCGGCGTGCGGCGTGCGGCGTGCGGCGTGCGGCGTGCGGCGTGCCTGGCGTGCCCGGCGTGACGGCCTGGCCGCGCGGGGCCGGCAGCAGCAGCAGCAGCACGGTGGCGATACTCCTCGGGCGAGAGACACTAGGCGGGGCGAAGTGGGGGATGATGACCGAGGGGCCTCACAGTGGTACACGCACAAACTGTCACCCTCTACATAAACTAGGAAAAATCGAAACGTTTTGTTGGTTACTTTATTCGCATTAGTTGTGCGTAGCACGATTTTATTTTAAATAAATAAATGTGGTGAACGGGGACATGATTAATCCTACAAAAAATTATTATTATATCCTGTCGGTAAACAATATGTCCCTCAGGTGCAGTCAGTCGGCCGGGCCCGTCGAACTGCGATTAAATGCGGTGTGCCCGATGAATAAACACCAATAAAGCCCCGCCGAAGAAGTGGGACTAAGTGGCGGCGGTGGCGTGCGGCGCGCTGCGCTGCGGTCTGTGGGGCCAGCAGGCCTCGGCCGCCTCCGCCCAGCAGGCCAGTCCCTTTCCTCGGCGTCGCTGACCGCGCCGCCGCCGCCGGCCCCGCCCAAGGTCAAGCAGCCGTCCTGCAGCGAGCGAGCTGCGCCGCGCATCTTCACGAGTAATATTCGCGCTGCAGCCAGCCAGCCAGCCAGCCATCCCCGTCTTCCTCCCCCCCCCCCCCCCCCCCCCCCCAGCTCTGCATTGCTGTCGTGCCCGTGCATTTACTCGACCTGATAAATTCTTACTATCTGTTATCAGAAATCGTCATGTGACCCTATTTTTGAAATCCAGGGCTCAAACCTAGACTAACCTTGGCCTCAAATCTGCAGTCGGTGGACGAGTTCATTAAATAGACTCTCCAAAATTAGCCGATGATTACGACTGTTTTATTCTCAGTGAAGAGAAAAGTACACACACACACACACACACATGCGCTGCCGCTTTCTTGGGCGAGCGAACGCACGCGCGTGTTTTTATTCCGCCGAGAAGCAGATAGCAGGGGGAGGTGTGAGCGGGGGCCGGCCGCTACCGTGCGCGGCGGGGGCTGGCACCACCGTGATGAGCAGTCATTACGCAAAACGAAACGAAGACAACGCGCGGAGAGGCGGCGGGGCGGCGGCGCCCGCGCTGACGGACAATTTATGGTTTCATTTATGTGACTGATATACCCTTCTTGGCTGCGGACGACACGGCGGCGGTCGCGGCCGGAGGACGGCCATTGGGAAAGCGCGCACCGCCGCCCGCCCGCTTTTGGCCCGTCTCTCTCTCTCTCTCTCTCTCTCTCTCTCTCTCTCTCTGCGAGTTTTATTTTTATTATTTATTTTTTCGCCGTCGGAGTGATGTGAGAGCGCGGAGGACGCGCTTGGTCGTCGCGTCGTCGGGGGAGCGGAGGCGGCGGCGGCCGACGCGGTGGTGAAGGCCTCTCGAATGCCGCCCGGCCCAAGCGAGGGCCCCCCAGGCCGGGAAGGGGACGAGCGATGGGCTCCCGCTGACGAAAATGTGTAGTCAGCCGGCTCCCGGCGGGGCGGCGCGGCAAGGCGTGGCAGGCAGTCAGGCAGGCAGGCCGCGCCGGACATTCGATTAAGATACCATTCAGCCAAATTAAGACCGGTGTGTGTGTAAAGCAAATCAATTAGGTGCTACACCTCAATCTATCCGGGCGGTAGCGGCGGCGGCGGCAAGGTGGGCCGAATCGGTAGCGACATAATCCATCTTACACATGGATGCTGCAGGTACCGGTCCGGTAAGCGCCGCCGCGTCGCTGTAGTCCACCCGTATCGTAACGGACTGGCGGGGTGTGGAGAGTGGGCGGCTGCGGAGGGGAAAACACACTGGATAGCCGCTGAGAGAAACGCCGAATTTCTTTATTTGTGGAACTCTAAAAATGGGGTGTACAAGTATTTGCCCTTTTCTGAGCACGCGAGGGCACTTCAGGAGAGGACACTTACAGTCCTTTCCGAGTGGGCGGCGGCTGGCTGTGTGGCACACGGCGGCGGTGAAGAGCCGGAAGGGCGGAAGGGGAGGAGGATGGGGAGAGGAGGGAGCGGTGAACTGGAGCACGGCGCCGACGCACTGCCAATGCGCCGCCAGTGAACTTGACGCGGTGCTCTGCTCTCATCCTCGGCAGATATCTAGAGCGCGCGGCCCGCTGGAAGACCAGTCACGGTCACTCTGAGCGGGGGGTACTGCCGGCACACCACCGCCTCGTATGTCATGCTGGCCGGGCACCGGCTGGCTGAGTGCGAACGCGCGGGGCGCCTCCTCCAGCGCAGCGCCCCAGTAAAGGACGTCGCATGGCTCCGTTGGGAGGAGGGGGGGGGGGGGCGAGAAAATAGTGCACGGCGCCGCGCGGGGTATCGCCGGCGGCGGCGGCGAGTAGCGCCAGGCGTGCGGGCGGCTGCGTCACGCCCCCGCGGCGCGGGGGGTATCGATGTGGGACGAGAGATCAGCCCCCTTCTCTCTCTCTCTCTCCTCCCTCTCTCTCGTCCCTCACGTTCACGTGCATATTGGAGGTGTAGTACATCACCGTCATGAATTTCTCATACATTTACCGGCCGAAACCCGCACGCGCGTACACCCGCCAAATCCGCGGCGCACCGCACACATCAAGATAGCAAAGGAGAAGAGGGGAGGGGGGGGGGGCGAGTGTGTCCGATGTGAGCAAAATTGTAATGAGCTTGTAGTTAGCCAAAGCTGTGGACACACCGCGCCGCGCCGTGATCAACATGAAAATGGCGGAGGTCAGACTTCGGCTGTAACACAAGCCCGGCGGCCGGCGGCGGCGCACTTGGCGGTCTAATTAATGACTGAGCCCCGAGCCGAGCCCTGACGCAACGGCAACCCGGCATTCCCGGCAGACGCGCGCGGCGTCGACGCCACGCCACGCCGGGCCGGGCTTGCCGTAGTGCTACACGCCTCTCGAGCGGCCGCTGACACTTCGGCGACGACGCGACACGGTGGTGTGGGCGAGTCGAGCAGCGGACAGCGTCCGCGTGGGCGTCGCGCTCCCTCCGGCCGCCCCCAGCAAACACTACCAACCTGCTCACGCATTCCTTGTGGTGGCGGCGGCGCGCCGAGGCGGGAGCCCCCGGCGGGGTAGGCAGACCCGGCGGACACCGGCGCGCCGCGGGCCGGCCCGCCTCCCCGGCGGCGGCGGCGGAGAGCTCAACGCGCGGCCAGACGGGAGCGACGGAGGCGCCGCCGCCGGGTGCTTCAAATGAGGGGGAAAAAAAGAAAAAAGCAGTCGTTGCCGACAACTGAATTGCACGTCGTCGGCCAAGGCGTGATTGACTTTTGTAAGCTGCCTGGACGCTGCTGCTGGAGGTTCTCCCTGACGGAAGGCGGGCGTCTCGGCGGTGGCGGCGACGGGTACGATGACGGATAAAGGCCGTCAGCCCGCGGAGGAGGCCAGTCCGCGGGAGGCAGCCGCTGCTTCCGAAGACACTGCCTCGTCTCTGTCGCACTCGTGGGGTGCTCCGTCCAGAGAGAGAGAGAGAGAGAGAGAGAGAGAGAGACGTCCGAGTTGACGGCCAACTCGGAGCCGCTCTTCTATGGCGGCGCTGAGCGGATTATCAGCGGGCCATGCATCATTCCAGTGGATTAGGTGCGGACGGCTTGCGGAGGGCTATGAATCTCCCGAGGGCGGGCGGTCTCTCTGTGTGTCTCTCTCCCTCTCGGCGGGGGAGGCGGTGCCTGCAGACTTTAGTGGGGTTTAATAGGGTCAGCGCGGGAGCGGCAGCCGGGCGGTGCCGTGTCTGAGCGACAGTGCACCCCACTACCCCAGCTCCCGGGGTCGGGTCGGTACAGTATGGTACTCGAACCCGCGCGGGGCACCACCGCTCCGCGCTCTCTCTCTCTCGCAGGGCGGTGCGACACGGCTGCCGGCACCGCGCTCACTCGCTCTCACGACAGAGCAGCGAAATGTCGACCGGCGACGACGACGAAAAGCGCGGTGCAGCTGCTGCCGCCGCCGCCGCGGGGCCGACAATACTAAAGATGACGCGCTGTTGGATGTCAGATTGCGACGAGCCAAAGTCAGAGCGAGCATAAAGAGCGTGACATCCATAGGGCACGGCCAGCAGGTGAGGAGAGGGGGGAAGGGGCGGGAACAGAGCGGGGAGAGGGGGGGGGGAGGGAGCGCGGCCGATTAGCGGGGCCGCCTTATTTGGCGCCACTGAAATATACTTTGTAAACGTATAGGCCTCTGGCGCGGCGCGGCGCTACCCCGGGCTGCACGCCCCCCTCCGCCCCGCGCCCGCCGCCCTGCAGCGGCAGCAGCAGCGGCCAGCAAGCCTCTCGGACCCAGAAGGTCGCGGCAATAAGAAATGGCTCGACGCGCCGCTCGGCACGCCGTCGCTACACGCCGCTGTCCGTACAGTCCACTGTGCCGTCCCCCCGTCAGCAGGAGAGCGCCGCGGCCTGCTCTGAGGAGGGAGGGAGGGAGGGAGGCAGGAAGGGAGGCAGGGAGGGAGGCAGGGAGGGAGGCAGGGAGGGAGGCAGAGGGCCGAATAACATCATATCAGCACTACTTGTGTGCACTTAATTTGGCATTGCCAGGTGATACAAAATCACCGCGCGCCTCTGGGATGGGCAACCACTATCCCCGTCTCTTCCTGGCTCGGCCGGATCGACGCGTGAGGCAGAGGGGGACGGAAATAGCAGCTCTGCGGGATTGCCTATCCTCGGAAATGCACGGCGTTCCTGAATCACCCGGTATATGTTTATTTCAACCAAAACAAAAACTGCAATTTTATTTCATTTTTTTTAAAATGTACATTATCTGAGACAGGGAAGCTGGCTGCCAAATCCGTGGAACGGCACATGCGGAGCCCGCGGGGCTTTAGCCGCGGCCAGCTGACCCGGTGGTGGCGGCACACGATGACGCAGCCCGGCCCTCGGCCGCTGCCTCGGCCGGCGGCGGGCTGTGCATCACATCACAGCACCCGATACTACTTTCAGAAGCACACCGCGTGCCGGGCATTATAAAACGTTTCGAAAGGCCCCGCGGCCCGCGGCCCGTCGAGTGCGGCGGCGACGGCGGCGGCGGCAGTAAGAGCGCAGCAGCGCGCGGGGTATCGACGGCGAGATAGCGGACGGACGGCCAACGGCACCGACGGGGAGGGCTGCGGTGGCGGGGGGCGGTAGGCAACCAGGCGGGTGGCGGCGGTAGGCAACCTAGCGGAGCCGCGTGTGGACCTCTGTGTGACGACGCTGCAACGCTCTGCTCTCAAACAACTTTGTTAAGGCAGGCAGACGGGACGGCAACCACTCCCGGGACCCCCAGCAAAGTTTGACGGTCAGACACGCGCGGTGATGGGCTGAACGAGGGCGACGTAATGACCGGTAAACGCGTGCAGGCGAGTATGTGTGTGTGTGTGTGTGTGTGAGAGAGAGAGAGAGAGAGAGAGAGAGAGAGAGAGAGAGAGAGAGAGAGAGAGAGAGAGGGAGGGGGGGCCGGGTGTGTGTGCCTGTGGATCCCATCAATCACCGAGTGGGTGTTGAAGACGAACGAGTGGGAGAGAGGGGGGAGGCGGTGGCGGTGGCTGTCCGGCCGCGGGACCCCGGCCCGGTCCAGTCCGGTCCGGCCTGGACGGCCAACAGCCGGAGGCGGGGTCCGGGATCTGTGGGTCGCCGCCGCCGCCGCCGCCGCCGCCGCCGCCGCCCCGCACATCTTCTCGTCCTTGCGAGCGTTGCCGCCGTGTAAACCGCTCGGCGTGACGGCGTCGCGTCCTGCAGGACATGATGACCATCGCCGTCCCCGAGGGGCGTGCCGCCGCCGCCGCCGCCGCCGCCGCCCGTCTCGCCCGTCTCATGCGGCTAACGATGACACGTTGCCATAATGAATATTTATCAAACGACGTCGCCGGCCGTTTTTGTGCAACTCGCCGGCGGCTGGCGGGGGGGGGGGGGGGGGGGGGCACTCCACTCCGGGTGCGAGGCGCGGGAGGAGAGGCGGCGGATTTTTCGAATGTTGTTATTGCAGGGGGTTTACAGTGAGAGGAAGAGGGGAGGGAGGGGGAGGTAAAGCGAAGGGTACGCGCGCGGCGAGTGTGGAGAAATTCCTGGTGGTGATGCTGATGATGGTGGTGCGGCTGCGGCGGTAGCGCCGACAATTTCACGGCGCTGTTGCAGCCTATGGCCATTGACCACCGGCGACGGCGGCGGCTGTCTCATGGCAGCCAAGCCTCATGGCGAGGCATGCCTCATGGCAGGAATGGCTCTTGGCAGCAGGGGTGCATCGCAAAATCGCGGGACCCCGTCCCCTGCTCCTCCTCTACCGACGCGGCGACCGCCGGGCGGCGCAGAGGCCAGGCAGAGGCCTGCCGGGCCGGGCCGGGGGGGGGGGGGCAGAGGTCAGGCCGGCCGGGCTCTCCGTCTTGACGGCGGCGGCCGCCCCCGTGCCGTCGTCCCGTCCCCTACCGTCGCCGCCGACCACTCGGCCTATTGTATGAAAAGCGCCGGCCGGGCCGCCGCGCCTCTTTGCATGTCGTTGAAACGTTTCGGCCATCGCCGCCGCCGTCGCGTCCTCAGACCCCACACGAAGACACGCGGGTGTAATCCATCTGCCCGCTGCCGCTCCCACACCACCGTCTTCTCTCTCCCTCTCACTCTCCCTCTCTGTCTTCCATCTCTCTGTCTCTCTTTGTCTCGCTGCGTTAATCTTTATTTATTTTACTTTTTTTCCCACCGCAGGCCCCCACGAGCGCGGGTGTCCGTTGGCGAGTTACTGCCTCTCGGTGGAACAAAGCGGCACCCGGCGACAGCAGCGCCCTCTACCGCCGGCTCTGCCCGCTTCCAATCTGACCGACTCTGACCGGCGCAAGTCGTCGTGCGCTGTCAAACTTGTAGTGTAGTAGTAGGTTTGGCCGGCCGGTGCACAAGGCAATCGCCGCGGCACGGCTCAGATGAGGACGTGGAGGGCGGTGAGCGGTGAGGGACGGAGGTGTTGTGGGGAGCTGCCGCGGGGGGGGGGGGGGGCCGTCAAGTGAAACAGGAACGCGTAAAACGGGGAGACTACGGCAGCGCCGCCATTTTGAAATACACGCCTTTTCGCACCGCCGTGTGTGTGTGTGTGTGCATAAAGAACGTATACACATCTGCGCCCACAGCTCTGGATCTAATCGTCGTGGGAGTTCATTTATCTCCTCTCTCTCTGTCTCCCTCTCTCTTTCTCCCGCTTACACACACACGCGCGCGCGTCCTTAGATGCGGTCCGAAAAATATTCCGGACCGGCTTATGCGCGTGTGAGTGTGACCTTGCGCCTGCGTAAGTGGTGCCTGCAAGTGTGTGTGTGTGTGTGTGCGTGCGCGTGCGTGCGTGCGGTCGCCCCAGGACCTACCTGACCTAGCGGACCGGCCGCCGCGGCCGCTGAGGCGCGGCTGACCGGCCACCGAAAAATAATATTAATGGCTGCGCGGAGAGGCGCGAGGCGCGCGCGGAGGCGGCGGTGGGTGGAGGGGAGGGGGAGGGGGAGGGGAGGGGAGGGGGAGGGGAGGGGAGGGGGAGGGGAGGGGAGGTGCGCCGAAAAAAAATAGAAGCCGCTCCGCTCTGCTGTGGTGTTCGAACCCGCGCAAGTGCGGGCGGGCGCGCGTGGGTGTTACGGCATGAGAGCCGAGGCACGTGGTGGTGAGTGCACCGGACCGCACGTGCGCCGCGCGGCCGCCTCCGGGTGACGGCTGCGGAGAGAGGGAGAGAGAGAGAGAGAGAGAGAGAGAGAGAGAGAGAGAGAGAGAGAGAGGAGCGTGTCCCGGGCGCGGCCGCTGGGCTAGTGAGAGAGAGAGAGAGAGAGAGAGACGCGCTGCGTTCGCACCTGTCAGCGCAGGGGTGACGAGTCGAGAGGAGTGCTGCGCGCGCGTGTTGTGTATTCCGAACGCAGCCCGGCCGTAACTGCCCCGGGTTATGAGTGCGTGCGTGTGTGTGTGTGTGTGTGTGCGAGCGCTCGCGCCACGACCATGGCGGGTCGGGTCAGGCCGGCGGGCGATTTGGTTCGGGCCGGCTTTGCACTGCTCCGGCACGCAGCGGCGG
Organism: Megalurothrips usitatus; assembly: GCA_026979955.1. NCBI lineage: Eukaryota > Metazoa > Arthropoda > Insecta > Thysanoptera > Thripidae > Megalurothrips > Megalurothrips usitatus. The sequence goes on from CM049596.1 coordinate 6,033,294, forward strand.
TCTGGCCGCGGGTGCGATAGAGATAGAGAGAGAGAGAGACGCCTCCGGGGCATCCCTCCTTCTCTCTCGCACTGCCGCAGTCAAATGGGGCATCCGTCTCTCTCACACCGGCCGCCACGGAGAGATCATCAGGCGGGCACGGCAGCTCTGGGGATTGATGGGGGTCGTCACCTGCTATCTGCATCCACAGTCCAAACAAACCCGCATGCGATACCATTTCTTTAGAAAAAGGGGTATGTGTGTGTGCGTGTGTGTGTGTGTGTGAGCGCGTGTTTGTGTGTGTCTGCGTAGCCGCGAGGTCGGGCCTAGTCGGGCCTAGTCGGGCCGGGGGGTTCGGTTTAGGAAGCTCATCTGGTTATTTTAAGGGGCCACGTACCGCCGCACGGTCCGACTCGCCCCCCCTGGCTGCCCGCTGCCCGCGGCCCGCCAAAAGCAATCCAACTCGGACCTCAATGTGAACAGGGAAGACAGTCGACGGACAAGAAAGAAGGCGCACTCGGACGTCGGCTACTTTATAGAGCGATAAAAAAAAAGGAGCTTACGGATAGAAAACGTTATTTTCGGTCCCGATCCAATCAGGATTCCCCTCTTCATTGCGGCACCAAACATCATCGGCCGTTTCGCATCGGTTATTAAAGAGTTGCCGAAATCGGGGAGGTCCGAACGTTCACATACATTATAACCCCCCCCCCCCCCCCCCCCTCGGCGAAAACTGTGGGGTGATGGTAGTCGGCTCCATGTTTCTCAATGAAGGAATAAAAGGTTTCTGGATCTCTCTCCTCTCTCTCTCTCTCTCTCTCTCTCTCTCTCTCTCTCTCTCTCTTCCTCCCTTTCTCTCTCTCCCTCTCTGCGTGCGAAGCCGGGTGGGTAATCATGAATACTCAGAAGCACATAAAAATCGTTAGTGACCGGCAACGAGCCCGCTTCTGCTGCCGTACACCTTTGCCGCGGAGCCGAGCACACGAGACACGATATGGCTGATGGCGACAGGGGGAGGCGCTGCGGTGGCGCTCCCGGTGGCGTTTCCGTGTACCACACCACCACTTGACCCCGCAGACAACACCGCCGCTCTGGCGTGACGTTGCCGACGTGTGACCTCTGACCCGAAATTCCCCGCGCACGCCAACGCCCAACGTCACATCCCTTCCTGGCGACCTCGCTCCGTACCGCGGCAGCGCGGCGCTCTAACGAGCGGGGAGCAGGGGGCGTGGCGAGCCGGGGAGATGCGCACGCGTCGAAAATAAAATCACTTCACGGACAGTCAAAACTACAGTCCTCAAAATGTTGTTCCACAAACTGTAGTTTCATCGTAGGGGTCACTGTTACCAAAGTCGAGCTCACGAGGAGAACTACAGTTTCTCTCAAGTACACTTACGGTTTTCTGTTTTAAAAAACTACAGTGAAATTGTAGTTTTTGGTGAAGTTCTAACTGGAGATCTTCCTCCAGGGTTACCTTTTTAAAAAAAAAAATTGGTACGAAAGGGAAAACAAATACGCAGTTGCAGCACACGACAAGCACTCTCAGATTTCTGCCGCCCCCCCCCCCCCCCCCCCCCCCCCCTCCTGCACCGCCCCCTCATTTTCTTGGGTGACAACCACTCCGGGTGATGTACGGCACCCTCGTCGCCGCCAAGGTGGCGCCCTGAATAAAGATGATACATAATGTGTCCCAGAAAACAAAATTTATTTACGTGACCCGGCCGGCCGGCAGAGGGCGCTGCGCAGCCCGTCAGCCCGAGCGGTCCTGTGGTCAGGCCGGTCAGAGTGGCCGCCTCCACCGCGCGCGATACTGGAACACGCACGTCGCAGAGGCGTCACCCTATCGCCTCGAAATTTCGGGCGCGATTTTCAAAACCTGCTGTCAATTTGTATTTCCGCGCGGGGACCGAAAATTAATAAGAGAAACACACACACACGCGCACACACACACACACACATGACAGCATAGGACGACACGTCATGAGACGCTATACCGGCCCCCCCGGGGCGGCGGCCAAACCACCGGCCGGGCAATCTCATTTGCATGGGAGCAATACCGCGGTGCATCGTCTGCAAGTGCGAGAGAGTCGGCGACGCACCGCCTGCTATGTGCTATGACAAGGCGGCGGGCGCGCGGGGCAGCGCCATAGCCGCTCGGATTCCTCATAGATACCGCCCGTTGCGTCGGCGAAGCCCACACACACATGTGCGTGTGGGTGTGTTTGTACGTGCGTGCGAGTTTGTGTGTGTGTGTGTGTGTGTTTGTGCGCGCGCGCGGTGGCGGCTCAAAATATTTAGGGTGCTATGCCGTCGGCATGAACGCTCCGCGCACCCCCCGCAGCGACCCCCCCAAGCGATGACCTTTTCCAGCTGGACGATATGTGCCGGGAGCAGCGCGGCGGCGCGGCGGCACGGGCCGGAGCCGGCTGGAGCCGCCTGGAGCAGGCTGGAGCCTCCAGCAGCCTGGAGGTGGCGAGGACTGCGGCACGTCGCGGGAGCGCGGCGCTCGCCTGGCCGGCCTGCTGGCGGCGGTATGCACACCCAGAGAGCTGCTCCCATTTGAAGGCCGCGCAGGATGCTCGGAGACGCGGCCAGTGGTCATACCCATCCGAGAGAGAGAGAGAGAGAGAGAGAGAGAGAGAGAGAGAGAGAGAGGGCATGTCCGCATCCTGTCTTTCTCCCACCCGCACGGGCAGAGCGCAGGGCGCCTGCGAGAGTCAGGATAGGCCAGCCCGCCTGACACGCGTGCACGGCGAGGCCGCGAGGCTGCCTACCCGGCACGGGGCTCGCGGGCGCGCGCCCGCAGGCCGCTTCCAAAGTGTCACTTTTCGGCGGCCTCTGTCTCTGTTGCGCTCGTATAGGGACGTCTCCTAGTGGAGAGAGAGAGAGAGAGAGAGAGAGAGAGAGAGAGAGAGAGAAAGGTTACGGAGCAGCAGCAGCAGCGACCCTCCGAAGGCAGCATTGCTGTCGCGTGTCCCGGAATCTCGTCGGCGTCGGCATGGACAGCGGCGTGATTCATAGCGGGCGGTGGGCGGCGCAGGGTGACGACGAGGGAGTCGATGCACTGGGAGGAGGTGCGGGGGAGGCGGGGGAGGGAGGGAGGGAGGGAGGGAGAGAGGGAGGGAGGATGACCCAGATGAGGCGACCTTGCACCAGTAGTAGTGGTGTGGCGTGCCGAGCCGTGGGCGATGTTCCGTCCGGCGGCTAGAGGAACTCCGAGAGATCCTCCTCCTTCTCTCTCCCTCTCTCTCTCTCTCTCTCTCTCTCTCTCTCTCTCTCTCTCTCTCTCCTCTCTCTCCATCTCGCTGTCCTTTGCACAGCAGCACCAGCAGCCGGACTGGAGTCGCCGCAACGCTAACGCTATGCACGTACTAGTGCTACTATCCCCTGCTCACAACGCGGTGTTCAATAAAACCCCGCGCGGTGTGTGCGTCGGCGGAGTACGCGGCGTCCGCAGCCCCGGAGCCGCACCACCGGCCGCGGAGCCCCGCACGATAACTCGACATGATCCCCGAGCAGGCCATCCATCGGCGCGCCGGCACTGTTTTATGTGTCGGGGAAGGCTGACGGGCCGGTGCGGTGCGGTGCGGGGCCGTCGGGGAGGGGCGGCCGTCGGCGGCGGCGGTCAGGGAAGCAGCCTCGGCCCCTCATTACAGCCGCTGCCGCGCGCTGCATTATTCGGGGCGTCTTCATCGCCCTCCTGCCCCGGCGGCGGCAGGCGAAAGCCGCAAAGCAAGCAGGAAAAGAAATTAGGCAGGCAAAGCAGGCAGCGGCGGGCAGGGGGGGACGCGACGCGATGCGATTCGAGTAAACGAGAAATGCCGGCCGCCTCGAGTGGTTTTGATGGATTATTAGGCGGGTCGGGGACGGCGGTGGTGGCGGCGGCAAGGTTTGCGGGGTGTTGCAGCGCCCCGGCCGCGCGGGGGCAGCCGTCAGCGACGGCGGCGGCGGCGGCGGCGGGAGGTCGCCGTCGAGAGGATTGCTCCGCGACGACGGCCGTCCGGAGGAGAGCGGCGGCGGCGGCGGCAGCTGCAGTGGTGGTTGTTACCGCGCGCGGGTATGAAAATACTATACTTCTTGTTGGCAACGACGTTTCGTTTGCTCAGAAGGCCGAGCAGCTGTATGACGACGTCGGCCGTGTACTTTTTTTCCCCCCTATCCATTGACCACAAATAATTACTGTCCAGTGACACATAACTCGACGTGGTATCGTCAGCACGAGCGATGCGCCTGGCAGTCCGACAGAGGCAGTGCCGCATGTCCTGTGCGGCCCTGGCCGTCGTCTACCGGGCAGAGCGTGCGGTGCGCGGACAGTCCGGTCGACCACTTCCGATCTCGGCGTGCACGGGACTGGTTATTCATTATTTAAACATTGACGAGTATTGTGAATATTTTCCAACCCCGTATGAGGACAGTGCGGCCCGCGCCGAGGCCGCGTTGTGCTGGACCCCCCCCCCCCCTGCGGTGAGAGGCCCCCGCCTCCCTCCGCTCGGCCGCGCCGTGCCTCGCCGGCGGAGCGCTTTCGGTGCGTTAATTTGATTTCGCCTTCCGATACCCGGACCGGCTCCGCGGCTCCGCTATCACTGACCACCGTGACCCCCCGTGGCCGGCCCGGCGCAGCGGCCGCAGCACTGCAGTGAGCGTGAGGGCCTCGCGAGGGGGGCCGCTGTGAGGAGTACGTCGGCGAGCGCGGAGGCGGCGGCAGCGGCGGCGGCGGCAGTCCGTCCGTCAGCCGCCGAGACGCGGCGGGCCGCGGCCTCCGGGCGGCCGGCGGCGGCCCTGGCAGAGCGGTAGGTCAGGGCCACGTCCACCAAGGCCGCAAGACCGGCAAGGCCGGGCGGGGCAGCGGGGCAGCGGGGCGGGGCAGGGGTAGCGGGGGCCCCCGAGGCACACAGCCGCTGCCCACTCCGCGACGCTCCGCGGCCACCGCGCGGGGCCGCCGACGCATCCAGCCACTCCCTGCTGCGTCCTCACAGACAACCGAAGGCCTTGCGAATTGTAATAACGCCCCCGCCACAGAGAGAGAGAGAGAGAGAGAGAGAGAGAGAGATTCTTTTCAAATTCTTGATGTATGCATGTGTGTGTGCCATGCAGGGCTCGAAGGAGAGGCGTCGAGTGACCATCACCTGCCTGCCTAAGTCCGTTCGACGGAAAAAAATTAATGCGCTCTGTAATTTTTATCTAATAAAAAAAAAATCGAGAGTTACCGTATCGCTTAGCTGAGGCTAAAGCTCGTAAAGAAAAAAAAGTCCTTTTTCTTGCTTGCAGTTGCTCCTGCCGCGGTGCGTGTCAGGTGTGCTGGGGATCGGATCAGAGCGCCGCCGGGGGGCGATTGGGCGTAGTCGGACCGATCAGTGGCCGAGCGCCGGTCGGCGGATCAGGTGTCGAGCGGCGCCCCGCGGCGCGCCGTCGACGCCCTACTCCGCATCAGAGAGACTTTACGGCGTTGGCGAACGGCGGCGGAGGCGGATGCGCGGCGGGCATGTATTAGACGGGGTACTTGGTGTTGCAGAGGCGGGAGGGGGCGGCGAGTGAGCCGGTATAGCTGCGGAGCGCTCTCCTCTCCACTCTGCCTCGCTGGCCGGCGGCTGTAACCACTTTGTCATGCAAGGTGACGACGCCTGGGGGGTAATGCGGCAGGGGTAACGGGTAATAAACGTCAAAAAAATTATTTTTCTTTTTTAAAAATTATTTGTTGTTGATGGGGTTGGAGACCTCCTCTTGTGTATTGGGTCGGCTGACGCTCCCGGGGGGGCGCCCCGCGCGGCCGCGCAGCAGCTGCGCCCCCCGCGACGCCGTGCTCGCCTCCCCATCCTCCCCCCGCCCCAGCAAAGTCGCCGTCGTCGGCGGCGCGCTTTGACGTCCACGTCCCCATCCATCACACGCCGCGGGCCGCCGGTCCAACAAGATTGATGCGATATTGACCGCGGCCGCCGCGTCCCGCGGGGGCCGCCCTGCGCTGCTCAGAGGCTCGTCGGCGGCGGTGCGGGATTCAATCCGTCGGCCTGTCGCCGCCGCCGTCCCGGTGGGGGTGGCGTCGGCGGCGGCTGCGTGCCCCGGACGCGGCACGGCGCGCGGCCCCTCCCGAAAAGTTCACGGCCGAAGCAGTCCACCGCGGCCCCCCGCGGCGGCGCCCGCCCTGCCGGGTAACGTCTTTATTTGTCGCGGGCCTCCTCGATGATCCGTCGATGCTAACTCACTCACGCCGCGCCGGTCCCCCGGCCGGCAGGCTCGGCACGCGGGCGGCGCACAAAAGAGGCGAGAAAGAGCCTCGGCCCCAAACGGGGCTGCCCGGGTCTGGCTTTGGCTCGGCATTGCTCGCGGCCCCGCCGGCCCCGCGCTCCGCCCACGGCCTCACGCCGCCCCCTCGCGCTGCAATGGCACCGCGGACGGCGCGCGACCCGCTTGTCCCCGCGAAACTATCGGGAGGGGAACCGCCCCGGCTCGGCGGCTGTAACTCGCGAGACGTTACTCCGCCGATGTCGCCTCTCGATTTGGCTGGCGAGGCGGCGACGAGCGGCGCCGATTTGCGAGCGACGATTCTGACGGCGGCGGCTACGTCCTCTGCGGGAGTCACTGCTGGCGGTCCGAACACTGCCGGCTCGAAATACTTTACAAACAAAATAAAATCCTTCTAAACCTCTAAATGCACAAGTTTCACAGCTTTGACAGAGTGACCACCCCCTCGTTTTTTTTTTTTTTTTTTTTTAAATCACCCCGGCGTACAGCAGCCCATTGCGAGCACGCTTCCGTTGTTTCGAGTCTGCCCCCCGGAGCAGCCTATGTTCTGAAGTCCGCGAGGACAGCCCGCGGCCGCCCCAGAACCGTTGCCGCCGGCCGGCGACGGCGCTGGCTCGTCCAGTGTCCTGCAGAGTCGTGCCCGGCCCGCACCAGATCAGGAAGAGATCTCCCGGACACGTCGACGACACCGCAAATTTACCGCCCACGAAGCGCCGCGCCGCAACGCAGCCTCGTCGCTCTAGTGATCAGCCGCCTGCGAATAAAATGGAGGGAGGGAGACGAGAGAGACAAGAGAGAGAGAGGGAGAGAGAGAGAGAGATCACAAGTTTTAGGAACACAGCAAGCGCAGCGAACGGCCAACGCTGGAGTGATGCGACGTGCGACTCATCCGAGTCACTTACTTTGGCTGCCATTGTTCTCGTCTCTCTCTCTCTCTCACTCTCTCTCTCTCTCTCTCTCTCTCGCTCTCCCTGGCGCGCCCGCGTCCTTGCGGCCCCTGCCTGCCGCAGACCCAACAGCCCCGTGCAGCAACAAGGCCCGATAAATCCCTGTCCGGCGTCCTCCGCGAGCGCCCTTTGCAAGGAGTGCCGGGACCCGCTTCCCCCCCCTCCCCTCCCCCCCCCTCCTCCTCCTCCTCGTCCACCTCGGAAACGAATCGCGACTGCATTAGCGCACGGAGTCATCGGAGTGGTCTCTGCTTACACCCCCCCCCCCCCCCCCCCCTGCCTGCTAATAACGGCCGGTACTCGCAGACGACGACGCGCCGCGAGCTGTCAATAACTCGCCGCGACGCGGCATGCCAATTTGAGCGTCCATTCTCGCCCGCATAAACTTAGTTAGTGGGCGCCCGACAGGCTGACCGGTGGCGGCGGCGGCGGAGGGGGGGGGGGGGGCTGCAGGGGGGGGGGGGGGGGGGGGGGGGCTGCAGGGGGCAGGGTGGGCAGCGCTGCGCGGCTCCCGTGCGCGGCAGGGTTGCCTACCCACCCGGCGCTCGGAGCTATACAGCGGAGGAGGCACCGCGGCAGCAGAGAGTAGCGACTCCACCACCGAAAAAATCTTTTGAAGGCCTGCTAGCAGTTCTCTCTCGCTGCTGCTGCTGATGATGTGCCACAGTTACTCGGCCACACCAAACGGTCGTGACACATCGTCAGCGAGAGCTAAAGCCTCCAAAATGACTGGGTGACGCTGACGTTGGCGTCCGCGGGCGGAGATGCTCGGCGTGCCGTGGTGCGGCAGCGCGGAGTGTGGCAGCAGGTGCCTCGGTGCGGTGTGCCGGTGAACCTCCACCCCCCCCCCCCCCTCCCGCCCCTGGCGCCCCCCGTGCCCCGCGGGCCATGCCCCCGGGCTCACTATGGGCCCCCCCGTTGGTTGGCTAGAGGCCCCCGAGGCCCCCGCGGGAGGCGCACGGCAGTGGGGGGAGGCGCACTGCGGGGGTGGACGGGATGGCCGGTGCACTGGCTGTGCACACCAAGAGCCTGCTGCTGCTGCTGCTGCTGCAGCCGCCTCCGCCGCCGCCTCCGCCGCCGCCACCACCGCCGCTGTTGTTGTAGCGGCCGCTGCACCTAGACCAGCCCGGCCGCGGCCGGCTTGCGCTGTATAAATGGGCAGGAGGCGGTGCACGACCGTTCAGTACCTCAGCTCGCCCCCAGCCGCGCGTGCAGCAGCCAAGGGATATAGGATAGTCGCGGAGCCAGCGCCACGATGCGAATGGTAGGCCAACACACCAGACGACCCGACCGTCTCCTGCCCCGCTCACCTGCCTCGCTGTTCGCGACGGATTCTCTGTCTCTCCGCGGGACCGACGCGTGCGCGGGGGCGTTCCCGGAAACCACCGACGTGTGTGTGCGCGTGTGTGTGTGTGTGTGTGTGTGTGTGTGTGAACAGCGTGTGGACTGCCATAATCCACACTTTTCCGGTAAATTGTGGCTGGAAACAAACTTTTTTTACAATTTTTATTTTTTACTTGTTAGTTCTGTAGCGGGTGTCCAATAGTGCTCTACATTTGCGCAAGGAGTTTTCTGTCAATTTTACTAAGCCTGTCACCGTGTGACCCCCATCACCGGGCGGTCGCCGTCATCGCGGACCCTCCTATCCGACCCCTCGGCCTCCTCGGCCGCCTCCCGGTTGCCGCCGAGCCATTGCATTCCTTCACCCCAACTAGGGGAGAAACCTCCTCCCCCCCCCCCCCCCCCCCCCCCCCCCCCCCCTCCTCCTACTGCCCCGCGACCCTCCGCCAAGGGCGCAAGAGCGCCGCCCGTGATGTCACATCAGAGAGTTCGTGACCTTTGTGCGGGCATGAGGGCTCCTGCAGCCTGACCCGAGGTGCCGAGCGCGGCGCGGTGCTGGGCCAGGCCAGGCGGGTCTCTCCTCCCGGGGGTAACCCGGCCAGCGCTGCACGCATGCGCCCCGGCCGTGCCGTGCGCCCGCAATCTTGGGCACTGGATCGACAAGCAGGCCGTAGGCCGTAGTGTAGGAGGAGGGCGCGGCAGAGCGAGAGAGAGAGAGAGGGGGGGGGGAGCGAAGGAGAGAATAGGGGAAAACCTTACACAATAACGACATTTAAGTTCGACTCACACGCGGTGAACAAGCCAAATGGATTTTTTAGAGAACAATAATTGTGTCCCATGAGGCTCTGCTCTGGTGGGCGAGCGGACCCTGGCTGCTGTGGCCCCCGTTGCGGCTAACGAGCCGCATGTCGCGCTGCCGCGCCACGCACCCGGCCGAGGGCCGCCCCGCGGGACTGCAGCAAGGGCAGTGCGGGCTGGTTAGGTGCAAGCGGGTGCAAGCGGGTGCAACCGGTGCAACCCTACACCGCCGCCGCGGCCGCATTGTCTTCGGGAGGGAACACGGCCGCCGCGGGAATCCCCTCGGCTTTCTTTCCCTCTCTGTCTCTGTCTCTCTCTCTCTGTCTTTTTCCCCCCCCCTTTTTTTCTGCGCGCGCGTGCGCTCTTGCTGGACGGCGGCGCCGGTTCATTTTCTGTAGCACAACGAGAGGGAAATGTGCCAGGCAGGCAGGCCCAGGCAGGTGCCCTCCAGAGCGGCGGGGGCCGCAGGTCAGTGCGGCACGGCGGATCAGATATTACACGCCGCGGCCCGCAATGCTTTCGGCCCACAAACAACGGCAGCATCTCTCGTCTCGCTCCCACCACCGCCATCCCCCGACACGCGGACCATGATCCGTCCGTCTCCCTTTTGACTGCCATTACCCCACCTTTTGTACGGCCGCTCGGCGGAGGCTCGGCGGCGCCGCGCGCTATCCCTTTCAAAATCTCTAAGGGAATATTTTTGTTGCGTGGCGAAACGAAATGTGTCTTATGGCATCGCGCTCCCGTGCGCTCAATGCAAACGTTTTCGGGTCGACTTACAAGAGAAAAAAAAAATCATTCCAAAGTCCTTTCGTATTTTTATTGTTTGATTCTGCTTTGTCCGACTGACCGAATGTATGCATGCGCGCATGCGTAATACAAGTTTTTTTTTAGCTGAAGTCGGAAGAAAATTTCATAAAATCGATTTCTTGCCCTCACAGCCGAACGGCACACATCGTTATTGACAGTAATCTGTATTCGTCCTCCATTTATTCGGACACAAAAAAAAGAAGCATGTCCCCCCTCTCCGTCCGACAGATGGCACCGCCGCCGCCGCCGCCGCCGTGAGGTCAGGGGCGCTGCAATAATAATCGTCCAGTGTCCATCTTTACGACGCGAGCGCGAAAAGTGACCGTAAATGACCGTCGGCGTGTGGTGCTGCCGCGCGCGGCGCGACCGGACCGGACTGCTGGACCAGACCGGATAAATGCGACCGCGTTGTGACCGTAGGGGAGCATGTGTGTGTGTGTGTGTGTATGTGTGTGGTAACGCTAATGGTTCCTGCACGGATGGGCACGCGCCGTGACCGGGGTCCAGCGGTGGGGTACGGTCTGCGAATAGTGCCCCAATGGTGGCGCGCGTAGCAGACGATGCTATACAAACGAGGGCAATCCCGGAATGGTGCCCGGACTGTAAAATGCTAATTCAGTCTGTAACCAGGCCGCCGCCGTGTGTAGAGAGCCCTAGCCTCTCTCTCTCTCTCTCTCTCTCTCTCTCTCTCTATCGAGACCCAGAACAAACAAAAAACAAACAAACACACGATAAACTTCAGCAGACTTGGACAGAAGAAAAATGTTTGCTCATTATTCAACATTGAAAAAAAAATATTTGGACTTTTTATTAACAAAAATAATTTCTTTTTCGAATCTTTTGCGTTCTTGGGGCGTTGTTTTGAATCACAAGTGACTTTTTAGACGGCCCGGTCCTGCGAGGCTGACCGTCGATAGGGAGAGGGGGGGGGGGCATCAGGGACCTTAACGACGCCGACGACGACGGCCGACGGACGACGCGGCGGGCGCGAGGAGGCGCCTCGGTCGGCGTATCGCGCGGCCCCGCGGCGGCAGCGGCGGCTCGCCCGCAGCCTGGCCGCGGGGACAGAGCGGCTCTGGTCCGCGAATTACGGCCGTTTACCGCGAGCGCCTGCCGCGCCGGCCCCGCCGGCACCGCCTCCGCGGCCGCGCTGCTCCGCTACGGCCGGTTTAGAATGCAACAGTGCACGCGCCGCGCCGCGCTGCCCTGCGCCTCAGCGCGACCCCGGCACGGCGCGGCCTCACGGACGGCGCGGGACCCCTGCCATTCTCCCCTATCTCAACGCTGTCCTTCTTACTTTACCCACTTAACCTACCCAAGAGATCCTCATTTGCCTGCTGGCGGCTCCACTCCGCAGGGCGAGGGAAAGGGAGTGAGAGAGAGAGAGAGAGAGAGAGAGAGAGAGAGAGAGAGAGAGAGAGAGAGAGAGAGAGGACAGAGACAGGGGGAAGAGAGACACAGGGAAAGAGAGAGGGAGGGGGGCGCAGAGGACGCCGTCATCGTACCGTAACCGAGACTGCCGGCCGCCACCAAGAGTCCCCCGCGGCCGCCCCCGGCACACCCCGCCCTGTCTCCAGCCGCGGTCACCGCTGCAGCCGCTGCGGCCGGCTGGCCGCGAAAACGGAGCAGGCGACTCTTGGTCCGTACGATCACGACCGAGCGGCGGTGCCGGTCGGTGAACAAGTGCGGCGCTGTGCGATGGCGGTGCCCCGGCGGTACCCTGGCGGTACCCGCCTGGCCGCCATGGAGTCAGGCGGCCCGCCTCGCCTCCGCACGCCCGGCCCGGTGTCTGCAACAGCGTACTATCCATAATAGCGGGAATCATAAGCGTGCTGGATTACCATGCATTCCCGCGGGCCGCTGCCGGGCTGCCGTGCTGGGCTGGGCCGGTCACCGCTCCGTGGGTATCGGTATCATCCAGTGAGTGCAGGGGGCGCCTGCTGCCGGGCGGGCCCGCTGCGCACGCGTGTGGCGCGGGCAGGCCTACCCCGGCGCCCGCAGGCGCCACACGCCGACACGCTCGGCCGCCGCTCCGCAGCGCCCCGTTTGGCAAGGCGGGCGCTCATGTGCAGACGCCGATGATCGTGCATCGCAGACCGCATCACGTCACTGTGCTGCTCTCTGCTCTCGGCAACACCACCTGACCCCGACGTGCCGTGCTGTTTCTGTGTGCCCGCAGATAGCGGTGGCGGTGCTGGTGGCGGCGGGCTGTGCCGCCGCCGCGCGCCTCGACAACTCGTACCTACCCCCGAGGGGCGGCTCCGGCGCGGGCGGCGGCGCCGGGCTCGCGGCCCCGTTCAGACCCGGCGGCGGCGGCGGCCCCGGCGGCCCCGGCGGCGGAGGTGCCCGGCCATCGACCAACTACGGCGCTCCCGGCGGGACCGGTGGCGGCGGCGGCCCCACGGGAGGCGGCGGCGGCGGACCCAGCGGCGGCGGTGGAAGACCCGCGCCCAGCTACGGTGCTCCGGCACCGGGCGGCGGCGGCGGCGGATTCGGTGGTAGCGGCGGCGCTGGAGGATTCGGCGGCAGCGGCGCTGGAGGAGCAGGAGGATACGGCGGCTCTGGCGGCGGCGGCTCTTTCGGCGGCGGCGGCAGCGGTCCCGGAGGGTTCGGAGGCGGCGGCGCTGGTGGCGGTGCGGGCGGCAGCGGCGGCGGCGGCGGCAAGCCGATCGCCATCATCAAGCAGACCAACGTCAACAACGGGGACGGCACCTACTCCTGGAGGTAAGGCCGTCGGAGGGTTCTCTCAAAACCGAGTGGTTAAAACAAACGTAGAATCTGCCGGGGGGAGGAGTTCCCCCACCCTTCCCAACGCACGGCGGCACACTCTCAGGACTCCCCGCCTTCTGCTTTACACGTGATCCGCCTGTTGCAGCTACGAGACAGAGAACGGCATCCAGGCCGAGGAGCAGGGCGAGCTGAAGCCGGGCGGCGAGGAGGGCATCCAGAGCGCCGTCGGCTCCTTCTCCTACACCTCCCCGGAGGGCCAGCGCATCGAGCTGTCCTACACCGCCGACGAGAACGGCTTCGTCCCCAAGGGCGACCATCTGCCCACGCCGCCCCCCATCCCCGACGCCATCCTCAAGTCCCTGGAGAAGAACGCGGCCGAGGAAGCGGCCGGCGGCGGCGGCGGCGGTTCTGGAGGATACGGAGGCGGCGGCGGCGGTAGCGGACCAGGCGGCTACGGCGGCGGCGGCAGCGGCGGCTCCGGTGGATACGGCGGCAGCAGCGGCGGCGGCGGCGGTGCAAGTGGTCCTGGCGGATACAGCGGCGGCGGTGGCAGCGGACCCGGAGGTTTCGGCGGCGGCGGTGGAAGCGCACCGGGAGGGTTCGGCGGCGGCGGCAGGGGCGGCGGCGGCGGCCCCAGCGGCCCCAGCGGAGGCGGTAGGGGAGGCGGCGGCGGCAGCGGCGGCTACCCCAGCGGGGGCCCCACCGGCGGCGGCGCTGGCGGCGGTGACAACGGCGGGTACCGCTACTAGGGGGCGTTATAAAAGTACCATATTGTGATGTTCAAAGAGTTACCAAGGTGTGCGAGTCCGTAGTTTGTATATTTATTGCGTGCGTGAGCCATTGTCTGTCATTCTGTACAATTCCCCCCTTTTTAAAAGTCATAATTTTAAGTGATCGTTGAAGGCATGTGTGTGTGTGCGTGCGAGTGAGTGTGCGAGCTGTGTACATTTTGTTATGCGAAATGCAATAAAGAGAACAATAAAAACAAGACCGACGCTATTTAGCGGAAATGGCAGCCTTTTTATTTCACGTCTGGAAGCCACCTGTAGGGCGGAGCCGCGGGAGCCAGCGGCACGTCATTCACCAGGGAACTCGGCACTTCACACCTCGGCAGCCGGGGGGGGGGGGGGGCGACAGGGGAGCCTGCCGCCAGGCGAGCGAGGGAAGTTCTCAGCAGCAGCCCCGACGCGTGCCGTGCGCGTGCCGTGCGCGTGCCGAAGAGCATCAGCATCACACTGGCAGTCAGCACGCGCCGGGACCCCCCGCAGCGATGTCCATGCGGACCACAAAATATGCCGAAAACTGTCGCTGGGTGATTGTGTGTGTAGGGCGTTAGGCGGATGAAGCCTGCGCGGCCAACCTCTATCCCAATGCCAGATTCTGCATTCTCTCTCTGTCTGTCTGTCTGTCTCTCTCTCTCACTCTCTCTCCCTCTCTCTCTCTCTCTCTCTCTCTCTCTCTCTCTCTTCTCTCTCTCTCTCTGCTCCGCATCGCTAAGAAGACAAACATCGGCCCAAAGGGTTCCACATGAGCGGAGCCCAGTCAAATGGAGCCGAGCGCGCCGCGGGGCCCCCGTTCCCACGACGCCGCTCAAAAGGGGCGACTGTTAAGAAGCAAAAAATAAAATAACAATCTGGTGCACATTATGCCGTTTGTATGTGGCCCTGCGTGCGGGCGCTGGGAGGAAACAAGTTACTTATTCTGGCGACAGCGTCAACCCAATTCTCTTATTGTGTTCGTTTCTTTCGGATTCTTTATTTTGAATCACATGCACACGTTCCTATGTCGTTATTTTTTTTTTTTTTGAGGCGCGGATAAAAGAAACGAAAGAGGTCACAAAGCTGCACGCGGGCGAATATTGTGGTATAACATTTTTTGTTGTTGTTTATTCTTTTCCACCGAAAAAGAAGTGCAAAGTGAGCCATATTGTGTCGACAGGCCGTTGCGCGTCCCCCTGCGTGTGTGCGCGTGCGCTGTGCGAGAGCAAAGGAGGAGAGGCTGGCCGCCGCGAGGCGCACGCGCCTTACTGAAACTGACTGGAATAAGGCGGCGGCGGGCGCTGTTGCCAAGACGCGCGGCCGGCGCGACGCTGAAACCGCCCTAAATCACCAGCAAGGCGATGGTGGCCATCTGCGTACAGCGAACGTGTGGCGTGCGGCGCCCCATTGGATGCTGCTGTGCTGTGAGCGTCGCTCCGTCCGTCCGTCTGTCTGTCTGTCTGTCTGTCTGTCTGTCTGTCTGTATGTCCGTCTGTCTGTCTGTGTGTGAGTGTGCGCGCACACACCGCTCCTCTGGTATGATGATGGTGCCTGCCGACAGTAAAGTGGCCTAATGAACGACCCGCAAAGCCGGGGAGCGTTTTATAATGTCGCGCCGCGAGTATCGCCGATCAGCGGAAGAAGAAGAGGGTCGTGAACAAGAAGAAGAAGAAGAAGAAGGGGACTGGCAGAACACAATGTGTGTGCACACGAACACACACACACACACACACACATGCGGCCGGGGCGTTGTTACGTGGCTTGTGAACGGCCGCGCAGAAGGTGTGATAATGCTGCACGTTCACGCCCCATTTTACCGCGTGGGAGCCGACGGCACGGCACGGCGCGCCGCACGGCAGCTCGGTTATTGCTTTCTTGTTGTTATTCGAAAACTTTTCAATACACCGCGCCGCAGCCGCCGCCGCCGGCCGCACGCGAAACACGGGGAGGCACCCAGACACGGTGGCGGCGGAGCCAGCCGGCCATCGCGGACAGACAGACAGTGCCATTCATTACAGGTAAGGCCTCCGGGGTCTTCCGGCGTCTATCTCCCTCTCACTCGCTCTTTCACTTATTCTCTCTCTATCTCCCCCCCCCCTCTCTCTCTCTCTCTCTCTCTCTCTCTCTCTCTCCCTGGCCCGGCCCAGCTCTCTCGCACACATTATCCGTGTCGCCGTTGTTCGTGACGATGTCCGTCGCGTCCATCCCGTCGTCCGTCCAGGTCGCCGTCTGACGAAATGAAGAGCGGCAGTCGGGCCGCGGCACTGACCTCACCTCCGGGGGGCAGCCGGAGGAGGAGGAGGAGGAGGAGGAGGAGGAGGAGGAGGAGGAGGAGGAGGAGGAGGAGGAGGAGGAGGAGGAGGAGGAGGAGGAGGAGGAGGAGGAGGAGGAGGAGGAGGAGGGGACTCCGGGAGGACCGCGGGGACCTCTGCAGGACGGCGGCGGCGGCGGCGGGGCCGGAGGAGCGCACGGCGGCTGCAATCACGCCAGGGGACTGTCGAAAACGAATAGTCTTTATATGGGAACAAGGATTTAATTGCGATTCTCCTGGCGGGCGGCGGCGGCGGGCGACGTTGGCCGCGTAGGCCGCGCGGCGGGACTGCGTCGTCGTTAAGAGGCCACACTGCCGCCGCCGCCCTCATGTAACGTAATTTCTCATATTGTTATTTTTCTACGCCGCCAAGGGGGGTCGACAGCAGTGACGGGGGAAGGGGGCGTGCCCTTCCCTCGTGAGCCCCTCCAGCTCGGCCAAACCACCCCCTCAACTTGGCACGGCAAGTGAAACTTTTTTTTTGTTCCTCTCCTTGAGACTAGTCGTTGTTGTTGCGGCAGCACCCTTACGTCGCCCTCCTCGAGGCCACCCCTAACGGTGACCTAGTGGTGGATGGCGTTCGGGTGGGGCGGGCGGGGGAGGGGGGGGGGAGGGTGGACCGGGTGGTGTCTGAGTGGTCGTCCTCCGCACCCGAAAGCGACTCTCCTGCGGGCCGGCCGGCGTACAACAGACGTCGGCGGGGGGGCATCGCGTCGGCGAGGGCGGTGCACCGAGTGGCGCGGCGCGGCGCGGCGCAGGACCAGAAGTCCTTCAGGGCGGAGATGCTCAGCGCGGGGGGGGGGGGGGGGGAGCGGGTCCTGGGCAGGGCAGACACGTTTGAAGGGGAAGCAGGATCTCGCCGGGCCCCACCGCCCGCCCGCCCGCCCGAGCCTATGTCGTTTTGTTTTTCGCGCGCACCAGTCTTCCTCCGTATATATACGTTGTCGAACTGGAGCCCGGCACCAGTCACCCACCGCCGCTCCCGAGCCGCCGACGAGCACCCGGATTTTAGCCGCTCCGCTCCCCCACACGCACCGCAACGCCGACGTGGACATGAAGATGGTACGTGCCGAGTCGCGTTGCACCGGCGGCGTCCCCGACGGGGCAGGGAGGACGCCTGCGGGTGTGGGGGTAGGCCAGCCCGCCCGACACGCGCGCATGCACGCAGCGGCGATTGCCTACCCGGCAGGCGCTACGTGCGGTACGAGCGGAACCTCTCGGGACTCGGGTTCGAACACCGGGTCGTGAGCGAGATTTTTCAGCCTATTCCTCGCACCTGCGACACGGCGGCAGCCCCGCGCCGCTCGCCGTGCACCGCGGCGGCCTGCTCGGCCACGCGCGGCGCGGGCGTCGTGTGCCGCGCGGTGAACTTTGGCCGCCCTTGGTTCACTCACGCGTGCGATTTGAATAAAACGCGCGACCTTTTCGCGGCGAGGGAAACAACGGTACGCTCTAGTATTTAGAAGCAAAATAATTGGCTGTCAAAAAAATATAATTATTTTTTGATATTTTCACCCCCGACGTCTGCCTCGGCCGTGCTTTGGCTCTGATGTTTGAGGGTCAGGCGATTAAGGCCCGCTGGCCGGCCGGCCGGCCGGCCGACCTCCGCCCCACTTCTGCCGTCCTGTCCCCCAGAGCGGGATATCTTTTTACGAAACGCCATTTGAGAGGTGTGCCAGGGCAGAGGGGCCATTCTACCCCCACTCTCCTCCTCCCACCGACGCCCCATCAAGAGTGCACAATACCGGCCCACTGTGGTAACGAGTCACAGTCAGCAGCGTCCAACAGCCCAGCAGGTACCCCGCGCTCGAGCGCCGCCATGCCGTAAGGATCTCGAGCGCGGGGTATACAACCCGGGGTGCTGTCACCTCGCTCGGAGTTACGTGGCTCCTCTGGACGTCCCCATGCATGCTGGTCCTGCTGGCCCACTCCCTGCTGCACGGCCCGAGGTGTCCCGTCACGACTCTGTCTGGGGGGGGGGGGGAGGGGCAGCGTCACGAAGGCGACGCAAGGCGCTGCCGGCACGTGCACTCTGTTACCGCCGAGGCCCGCGGCGCGGCAGAGCATCCTGGTCTCTGGAATCCGTATTAGGGAGGGAAGGCAGACTGCGACACGGCGCCTCCCGCCAGCGGCTGTCCTCCTGGAACGGGACCTCCTTCGGGACCCCCGCGAGGACGTCCGCGGCTGCCTCGCGGACGACGCGTTTTTGAGCACGGCACAGCAAGGCGTCGTCCGTCCCCTCGTTTGCAGTTCTGATTGTGTTGCAGCTGGTCGTGCTGGTGGTGGCCGGCGTCGCGGCGCTCGCGTCCGCGGGCCGCCTGGAGAACACGTACCTGCCTCCGTCCGGGGCCGCGCAGGCCGGCGGCCAGGACCTGCCGCTGCCCGCGCTCCAGCTCCAGCAGCCGTTCCAGCAGCCGATCCAGGCGCCGCGCACGCACACCGAGGCCGTCGTCAACACGTACCTGCCGCCCGCCAACAACATCGTCGTCGAGGCCAAGCTGCAGCAGCCGCCCAAGCCCCTGGGCAACGTCGGCATCCTGCGCCAGCAGGGACTCCAGTCGACCCTGGGCTCCGGCGCCCCGGCGCCGCTGCTGCCCCAGCAGGCCCCCAAGTACACGGCCGCCTTCAGCAGCGCGTCGCAGGCCTCGTTCGGCTCGTCCTCCGCGCCCGCCCGGCAGTCCTTCTCCCAGGTCTCGACCTTCTCCCAGCAGCAGTCCGCCCTCCCCGCCCAGCAGGCGTCCTTCGGCTTCCAACAGCAGCAGCCCGCCGCCCCCAAGCTGTCCTCGCCCTTCGGCTCCCAGCAGTCCTTCTCGGGCTCCTCCGACGCCGGCCTCCGCCAGGGCGGCTCCTTCTCGTCGGCGGCCCCCAGCGGCGGCCAGCAGATCGCCATCCTGCGGTCCGCCAACGTGAACAACGGCGACGGCAGCTACTCCTACAGGTGAGGACCGGGTCCGGGTTGCCGTTGCCGTTGCCGTCGCGCAGGGCAAAATAACCCATCACAGCGCCCCCCCCCCGGCGAGGGCTTTTAATCGAGAATCAGACGCGGCCGCAGCGGGTCAGGTCGGGTCGGCGGGCATCGCTCGCCCCATCGGGCGGCGCCGCGCCGTTACCTTGACTGCCCACTGCGGATACTGTGTGCTTCTTGTGGGCCTCGTGGGCCAAGCGGCGGCGCGCCGGCCGGGCCCTCCTGGACCCTTGCGAGGGCCGGCCGGCAGCGCGGCAGCGCCCTCTCCTATCCCGTGCCGTCCATCCCTCGTTTCGGATCAAGGCGTTATCTTTTGCATCAGCAGCCTGCAGGCCCGCATCGGGCTTGCCTCACCGAATCGTGAACACGCGTTTGCGAGCGGCGTGGCGTGGCGTGGCGTGGCGTGGCGGGCGTGGCGTGCCGTTGTACCCACCTATCCTATCTCGCTGGAGTTCCATAGCTTCCCACAACATAATACGCCACCCACTTCTCAGAAACCCTCCCCCCCCCCAAAAAAAAAAAAAAAAAAAAATAGTTGCCGTCTTTTCTGAATGTTTGCACCTCTGATCTGATGGCGTCTCTGCCCGCAGCTACGAGACAGAGAACGGCATCGAGGCCCAGGAGCAGGGCGAGCTGAGGCAGCCGTCCGGCGGGCGGCAGCAGGGCGAGGCCGAGGGCGGCGAGGGCGTCAACACCGTCCAGGGCGGCTTCGCCTTCACGGCCCCGGACAACAACCGGCGCTACTCCCTCACCTACACCGCCGACGAGAACGGCTTCCGGGCGTACGGCGAGCACCTGCCCACGCCGCCGCCCATCCCCGAGGCCATCCTGCGCTCCATCGAGTTCAACGCGCGCGCCGAGCAACAGCAACAGCAACAACAGCAGCAGGAGGCTGGCTACCGCTACCAGCAGGAACAGCAGGACAACGGCTACCGCTACCAGCAGCCGGCCCCGCAGGCGCTGCCCCAGGTCACCGAGCGACAGGGCTACCAACAGCAGGGCCAGCAGTCCTACCAGCCCCAGCTCAGCCAGCAGCAGGGCTACCAACAGTCGGCGGCCCGGCAGCAGACGGCCGCCGCCTCCAACGGGGGCTACCGGTACTAGGCGGCCGCTGGTGTGGCACGACTGACTCAGCCACAGCGGCGCCCGCAGCCTCAAGCCTTCCACAAGACGTCCTGAAGCCGCCCACAAGACGTCCTCAAGACGTCCGCAAGACGTTCGCCGCTGCCCGCTGCACCAAACATCGACAGGGTACTGGCTGTACACGACTGAAATAAATGTACACCACCTAATTACCCGTTGCGGTCTGTTTACTACGATCCCTGCACGCTCGTACTCTCTCCCTCTCTCTCTCTCTCTCTCCGTCCCTCACACATATATACACACACACGCCCACGCACACACGCACGTAGACGTGCACATTTAATGGCGCCTAGATTGCCCTCTCATCTCTGACAAGAGCAGGGCTGAGAGAGGACCACACGCACCACAAAGATCTCATGGGATGAGGATAGCAAAAAGTCCATCTCTCTTCAAAAAAAAATAAAAAATACGCTTCGCCCGAAAAGTCAGAAGATTGGAGGTTAACAAAAGGCAACGACGTATTTTTGGGGGGTCATTGTAAGGACAAAGTTTAAAATTGAAAAAAAAAATCAATTTTTTTTTTTAAATTATGGATTGAGTATTATGCCTTCCATACTACTTCTGGCTGCCGATCAGCAACCACGACACGCTCCGCAAGCAGCGCGGGGCCTCGTCCGCGGGCCGCACTTCCCTTCGGCACACCGCGCCTATCCAGCGGCGAGCAGGCGTCGTCGCCGTGATTGGTCCAGAGCACAGAGGGCGGCAGCCAATCGCGTATTCCGCGGGCGTCACGGGCGTGCACGCCGCCGCCGCCGGCACCGGCTGCGGGATCCTGCGCCGCGGATCCTCCTCCTCCTCCTCCTCCTCCTCCTCTCCTCCTCCTCCTCCTCCTCCTCCTCCTCCTCCTCCTCCTCTCCTCTCACTGTTCTGATGCAGAGTGGCGAGCGATGCCTCCTCCTCAATGACAGATAGGGTGCACGCCGCGGCCGGCGCCGTGGCCCCGCGCCGCTCGGCAAGGTAAAGGTCTGGTTCGCACTCCTCCACCCTCCCTCCCTCCCTCCCTCCCTCCCTCCCTCCGTCCAGGCTCACCCGCCTGCCGAGGAGGAGGAGAGGGAGGGGGCGGAGGGGCACTCCACATGCGCCGCGGCAGATGACGGTATCGGATCCCGCTTCCGCCACGGGGATCTCGTTTCACACGCCAAAGTGGCCGCGTCGAGGCGTCGTTACTGCGTCTAATGAAAACGGCACCGCTTTGGTGCGATAGAATTATGACGGACTGTGAAAAATAAATGTCGAACCCTCCTCCTCTGACATCGAAGCGCAATAGAGTTTTTTTTAAAATCCCTTGTTTTTTTTTCATCCTCCACACATTTGACTTAAAAAAGCATTAAAAATTTGAGCGAAAATTGGTCGTTAAGATACCCCGCTGCCCGGGCGGATTCTGCCTCCCTGGCGCCCCCTGTCTGCCTGGGTCTGGAGGGTCTGTAGTGTCTGGAGCCCGGCTGGAGCCCGGCTGGAGCAGCGTGTGCCGCCCCTGGAACGCGACTAACTCAGCAGCACAGTGTGTGCGTGTGTGGCCCGGCGGCGGTCCGTGGCCCCGGTGCCCCCCACCGGCCGCCGGGCTGCCGGCATGGGATGGCCCCTCCGAAGAGGAACTGGTCCACTCCCCGGGAAGGCCATGAGGATGGTCCGGCCGGCCCCCCCGCGGGGCCCCGGCCCCACCACGCCCCTGCCCGCCCTGCCACGCCGCCCGCCCGCCCCACCTTTTCTGCAGGACCAAACGCCTCGTGCCCCGCGATGCCGATCGCCAAACAAAAACAAGAGCAGAAAAGTCGCTCCCCCTCCCCGGCGCGCACGCACACGCCCGCAACCCCCGCCACGCCCCGCCCTGGCCGCGGGTCCGGCATATAAAAGGCAGGGAGGGATGTGTTTGAGATGTCACTTGTGCGTCGAAGTCCGAGGCGTCATCACCCGCACCTCCCCGCCCCCGTTACCTAGTTCCACGATGAGGACGGTGAGTCCGCGAGTGCCGCCCCTCCCCCCGAGTGCAGTGCAGCGCCGAAGACAAGGATTTACCCGCCGAGAGCCTCGACTCGTGCCGTGTCACCCGCAGTGTTGTGAAGAGCAGAGAGTGCCTCTGCCGTCATTATTGTACAATCAGCCTGGACAGGCAGTCATCGTCATTTCGAACCGTATCATCAGCGTCATCATCATCATCATCATCATCATCATCGACTTTGAGATTGCCCGACCCGAACCAGTAGCGTCCGTTCGCTTGGTTGGCATTCCTGTCCCCCGCGAACTCACCGCGCGCATGCGCGTCACGCACGCACAGGCGCGCCAACTCGAAATCGAATCGGATCGAGAGCTTTCGTTCGATTCCACAGTCGACGAGTGTGTTTGAGAACGACCACGGCGTGGCAAATATTTCATATTGATGGCTTTTGCAAAAATTAAACGTCTCACCATCTGTATTCACTGTGGAGCAGTGACAATCATTTTAAAATAACTTGTAAATCGATTTTATTTGGTCTCGGTTTTTGGATTTAAAAAAATCAGTGTACCGCCAATTTCGAAACATTGTTTATTTTTCTGCTCATTTTTCAATGCATTTTTTTCGGGGGTGGAATAGAAAACTTGTCGTGGCGTGACGGCCGACGGCTGTGTGTTACGCGCTTCGAGCCCTTGGCCCCCAGAGCAGTCCGTCGTCTCCACGTCCCGCGAGATCGTGGTGGGCCGCGTAGCTCGGCGTGGCTGCGCGCTGGTGGTGGTCCAGGTCATCAGTGAGAGCTGAGGCCGCTGCTGCTGCCGCTGGCCACTGGACGTGGAGGTCACGGGGTGATCGCCCCAGTGACACGCCTGTCCGTCTGGCCGCTGATGCAGGCTCTCTGCAATTTGATGGCACCGCGCACGTTGGCCGCCCCGGCCGGCCGGCAGGAGAGACCAGGCTGCCATAGAGGCTGGCAGAGGCTGACATAAGCTGCAATGGAGGCTGCCACAGAGGCTGCCATGAGGCCCATGCGTCCACGTTAATTACACATAGCCGACCCAGATCGGGCGGCGGAGCGGCTCGCTCAGCACGGCGGCCCCCGCCGCACTCCCCCGCGATGCTGGTCTCCGCCGCTTCCACAGCGCCGAGGCAGGGAGGAAAATGCTTTTGTCACTTTCGCAGCGCCGAGGGTGGAGGGCCGGACGGAGCAATCTGAAAACTTATTTTTCACCGACGGGCCGAAGTTCGGATGGAGTCGCCGCTGCTGCTGATGCTGCTGGGTCGTCCAGCTGTGCCCTCGCCCTGCGCTGCCCTCTGCCCGACACACACGCACGCACACTACGTCGTGTGTGTGTGTGTGTGTCTGTGTGTGTGTGAGCGGCCATCCCTTTGACTGACGGGGTGGGGTGGGAAGGGGTGGCAGCACCGCCCCTGGCGGTGGTCTCTGCTGTGGGACGTGCGTGCGTGCGCGACCGCCGCCACCGCCGCCGCTGCGCCGCGAGCCGCCGACCAACTCCAACCCGTTTGCCCCGAACTCGTCGCCACGCCACGCCTCGTGTCAGTATTTCATGCGCGGGGTCCGTTTGGCGTGGCGTGGCGCGGAGAGTGGAGTAGTGGCAGAGCCTGACGCATCGACGTTTGACCCGGGCGGGCCGGGGCCGCGGCCGGGGGGAGGGGGGCACGGCGTGGCGCGGCGCAGCGGCATGCGAGGGATAGCATCGGTTTTCGGATTGGATTATTATTTGCCGGTCGGCGGCACGGCGGCGGTGAGCCGGCGGGGAGGGCCGCCGTCAGCCCGCCGTCAGCCCGCCGTCCTCCCGCCCGCCGCGCCGCGTAGTCACGGCCGCCTGGAGTTTCGTCAGGCCCATCGCGGCCCATCGCGGCCTGCCCTGGCGCCGACCTGTGCCGACGGTGAAGCGGGTGCTCACGCCGTCGTGCCCCGTGTTGCAGTTCGCGGCCCTGATGATGCTGGCCGGGTGCGCGCTGGCGGGCCGCCTGGAGAACACGTACCTGCCGCCGCCCGGCGCCTCCCAGTCCGGCGGCAGCAACCTGGCCACCCCCTTCCGCGCCCCGGCCGCCCCCGCCAACACCTACCTGCCGCCCAGCTCGCTGAGGGCCGGCGGCGCCTTCAGCAGCGGCAACTCCTTCAGCGCGTCCTCCTCCTCCTCCTCCTCCTCCTCGTCCTCTTCGTCGACCTTGTCGTCCTCCGGATCGTCGTTCGGCACCGCCGGCCGCTTCGGCGTCCAGGGCCAGGCCAGCCAGGCCAACAGCTACTCCGGCAGCAGCGGCTTCCAGCAGGCCACGCCCCGCCCCGCACTCATCATCAAGCAGGTCAACGAGAACCCCGGCGACGGCACCTACACCTTCAGGTCAGTGATTCAAAAAAAAAAAATTCTGACTGTAACTTCAGAAAAATGTTGCGTTTTTAAATCGCTCCTGTTTGACTGACGGCGTGGTGCTCTGCGCAGCTACGAGACCGAGAACGGCATCCAGGCCGAGGAGCGCGGCCAGATCCGTGCCGACGGCGCCGAGGGCCTGGCCGCCGTGCAGGGCGCGTACGCCTTCACCGCCCCCGACAACAACCAGCGCTACACCGTCACCTACACCGCCGACGAGAACGGCTTCCTGGCCTACGGCGACCACCTGCCCACACCTCCCCCCGTCCCCGCCGAGATCCTGCGCGCCCTGGAGCAGAACGCCGCCGACGAGGCCCGCGGCCTGGTGGACGACGGTCAGTGTCAACGGGATGCCTTACGAGATACTCTCTCTCTCTCTCTCTCTCCTCTCGCTTGTGTCACTCTCCCACTCCCACCCGGATACGTTTCGGCCCCGGCACCGCATATAATTACTCACTACTATCAGCCTCTTGTTTGCGGCGGTATCCGCGGCGGCGTGGGCCCGTTCTCTGCCCTGTCCTTATCCCTTATCGCGTGGGAAATGTTGCGAAGCGACGCGGTGCCTCTCATCCGTGTGGCCGCCGCCGCCCCGCCCCGCCCCGCCCCGCCCCGCCCACGTCCTTGGTCTGGCAGATGGAACCGAATACCGTCTCAGAGTCCCCCCCCCCCCCACCTCCTTAAGACGTCGATGTCGATCAAACATCGATTAGACTCCTCATCTCGACCTTTCGAGCCGGGTCGCCGGCGGCGGCGGCGGCCCGCGGCGGCCCGCGGCCGACACGACCGTAACTCGCGGACATGTTTAATTGGTGCGGGTCATAAACTGCAGCGCGCCCGTCGGCATGTATTTATGTCTCGTCTCTCGCTCTGCGGTATGCGCAGGTCAGTACCGCGGCGAGCACCACGACCAGGCCCAGCACCAGCAGGGGGGCTTCCTCCGCGGCGGCAGCAGCAGCAGCAGCAGCAGCGGCTACAACAGCAACGCCAACAGCTACAACAGCAACGCCAACAGCGGCTACAACAGCAACGCCAACAGCGGCTACAACAGCAACGCCAACACCAACAACGGCTACCGCTACTAAGAGACAACACTCGGAAGCAGCCCGACGGTGTTTGCGGTGCGACGCCGGCCGTCCCCGTTTGTTACCGCCCACAGAGTTACCAATAACGGATCGCCGAGCAAAGCGGCGGTCCCTGTAAATAATGACGTGCCGGCAGCGCGGGACTAACGGGGGGCACGGGGCGCGCGTGAAGCTCTGCCCGGCCGGGTCGCTTATTCGCAGTCGGAGGCCCCTCCGCTGCCGATAAGCAGCGGCCTCAGAGCTTCCGCCCCCTCTCCTCTCAGCCCCACGCTGCTGCCCGCCCTTCCTGCATCATGTTGATGTTCTCCTCCCCTGAAACGAGCTTCAGAGAAGCGCACTGCCTGTAGGAGTGGCCGGTGTTACATTTGTGGAACCATTAATAAACCTTACTGTTCCGAACGTCGTGTGTGTTTGTTTCCGTTACCTCCCTTCCTTCTTTCCTTGCGGCGCTATGGCCTGGCAGCCTAAGGCCTCCCCACCACGCAGTGCAGTCACGAAACCAATTATTAACAGATGGAAATAATTTCGGAGTCCGACTCCCGTGTGCATCAATCACACACACACACACACACACATACACAGAGGTCACGGCGCTGCAATTCAGCGATGTGGAGCACGAAAGGGAGGCGAGTTTTAGACCACGTGCGTCCCGATTGAAGGCTCTTCTTTTAAAAATAAAAGAATAATCCTTTATTAAGTCGAAAACAATTTATTAATTAATCAACATATAATTAATAGTATATTTTTAAAAAATATGTTTCTCACATGTCGTCCCGTGATGCGGATGGTGACGTGTGACCGTGAACGCGACACAGCAAGGCCACGCAGATCCGCCTGTATTCGCCATTGACGTTCGCGTTCACATTCACGCGCCGAGGGCACACACGGCGCGCATCACATTCTCATCGGCATTCCCCGTAGAGACACACGCACACACACACACACACACACACACACACACACACACACACACACACACACAGCGCAGCACGCAAGACGCGGCCGCCGCGTACAGCCGGTACTCGAACCCGCGCGACCGTTATCCTGCGATTAGTGCGTCTTCTGCAATGGCCTGCAACGGCGGCAGCGGCCGCGCATGGGGAGGAGGTGTGTGTGAGAGAAAGAGAGAAAGATCAGGAGAGAGAGAGAGAGAGAGAGAGAGAGAGAGAGAGAGAGAGAGAGAGAGAGAGAGAACGACGCGGCAGCGCCGATGACGCCGGGTAGGCAGGCAACCCAAATGCCACCCGCGGGCTGCGGTCGGGGCACGCACGGGTGGCGTAGTGGGAGGGGGGCGTCCTTGGGAGCGGCTGCCCGGCCCTCCCCGGCCAGGGGTGCTCCACCGCGGCGCTGCCGCCCGCCTGGAGGACGACGATGTGTGTCCCACAGAAAGGACCTTGGAAGATCTCGTTCATGTTTGAAAACGCGGCCGGGCAAAATGCCGCGCGCGCCCGGTTTTCTTCGCGCGGCCATAGAGCGTCACGATGCCCTTCTCTGCCTTCTCGGCGGCGCTTTTCGCCCTGCTGCTGCTGCTGCTGCGGCGGCGGCGTGCTGAGCCGGCCTGCGACCGCCGTGTGGGCAGCAACGGAGTGACGACCGAACGACTGACCCGGCCGGAGGAGGAGGACCCCGGCGGAGCCGACGAGGCGAGGCGGTGCGGGGAGGCAGGCGGCCGTTCTTACTTTAGTTTAATGCGAGGTCGCCGCCGCCAGGACGGGTGGGCCTAGCCTGGCCTAGCAGCAGCGTGCCACACAGCGTGCCGCACCCGTCTCTCTCGCTCCTCTGCTTTTGTTGATGGTCCTTTCTCTTTCGTAATACTTGAAGACTGTGCTTGTGTGTGTGTGTGTGTGTGTGTGTGTGGATTGCGATTGAGATCCCGCAGGGAGCGTCATCACCACTGTCTCACCACGTACATCGCGGAGGGGTTCTTTTGGCGTGAAGAGACATCCAACTCTAGTTGGGGGGACGTCTATAAGCTACCTGACCATCATAAGGGGGTGGAGGGGTCAGGCTCACCATTCTGTCCTAAATGCGTGGCACGATTAGGTTAGCGAGAACACGATTGAGGGGTGGGGGGAAAACTCGGTCACGAAGCTTGCGGACGGCCCCTCGCTGCCGGCCTCCCCGCGCCGCCCGCCCAGATGTCGGTACAGCAGGTTCCGGGTAGCGCACTCCCCACCCCGGCATCCCCTAATAATTGTGGCGCTCTTGAGGCGCACGCGGCCCCCCCTGCTCGCGCCGCTCAGGTGTCCGTCACCTTGTGCTGCCAAGTGCGACCGTTTATTTGTGAGCGCCTCTCTTTGGCGCGGGGCGCAGTAAAAAGAGAGAGGCAAGAGGCTGCCGGACGCAAGGCCTCCACGGTCCGTATATACATCACACTTTGCCGTCGCCGAGTCACTCGATCCAGATCTTCTGGAGATCGCCTCCCGCGGCTGCCTCCGAGTAATGCCTGCTTCCCGTACGCCCCCTCTATCTCTCTCTCTCTCTCTTTTCCAGATCTTCCTAGTTTTACCCCATCCCAGCCCCGCTTCACATTAAAAATAACTGCCAAAGTAACTCAGCAGCTGAATTGCTTAATTTCCGCTTGTGACCAGCCCCGTTTGTGAGTGCGAGAGAGAGACGAGACGCCCCCGGCCGACCGCAGTCAAATGAGGCAATAGTCTGTCTCCCTCGCACAGTCCGGCCGGCTCTGGACGCGCGGCGGCTACCCGCCGCCGCCGCCCTCTCTGACAACGCTCTTTGGAGAGACAAAGGGTGCTCCACCGCCGGGCCTCTCTAAGCCGCCGAGGCTGTGTTAGAGAGGGTGCGGGCAGTGCGGCCAGCGGAGGCGTAACGTCGGTAACGTGACTGACGGAGAAAATGGCGGCGGCTCGTAAAATCACACCCGCTAAAAGGTGCGATACTTCGCAACACGAACGCCGTACTGCTCCCCCGCTGTGGAGTATCGGGCTTTGTGAGCCGGCCATGTCTCAGCAAAGACACTTAGTTTGTCTCCAGAAACTAATCCAGATTTTTTCAGAATTTCAGTTCTGATTTAATTGTGACGGGGCATTGGGTGGTCAGTAGACTAAAAGAAAATGACGGCTGCGAGTGAGGGGCTGCTGTCGGCACCGACTGCGGCAGCCCCTCGGGGTCCACACGGTCCATCGATCGAGACCCGATGTGCGATGCGGCGGTGCGGCGATGCGGCGATGCGCGCCGAGCTGATGCCCCGCGCCGTGCGGAGTGAAAGGACCCCTCTCCCCCCCCCCCCCTCCCCGGCAGAGTTTGGAGGGGGGGGGGGTCGAAACCTGCTCACTCTGCGATGAGGCGTTGAGGTCAGGTGGCGGCGGTGGCTCCAGTTCACTTGCTCCTGGAACGCACCCAATTATGGGCCGAGCGGCGCGGCGTGTTGAGCCGGCCCAGAGAGAGAGAGAGATGTCATTTCGCGGGTCGGCCTGCGGTCGTGGCGCCCGGGGAGGTCACACCTCGGCGTCGCGGCCGTGCGTGTCACACACACACACACGAACCCACCCCATCCCCCGAGGGCCGCGCATTTACGCCCCGCCCCCCGCGGCGGTGCGCGCTCTGTTTGCAAAACGCGTGAAAAATGACGGCCGTCCCCTCGCGGGGATTCGTGCGGCACGCAGCAGCGCCTTGGGAGCGAGGCGAGACTATTGGCACGGGGCGCAACGCACCGGGCGACATTTACTGGGAAGCGCGGGAAGGCGCGAGAGGGGGGGGCGGGGGGGGGGGACGGCGGGAAAGGGGGCGGCGCGGGTGGCGGGGGCGGCGGGGGCTCGCTCGCTGTTCGATGCTCCAGTTGGTACTTCTCTCTCTGTGCCTGTGTGGGCTCCTTGTCATGTAAACGCCAACTATCTCTCTCTCTCTCACTCTAGCTCGCTTACTTACTCCCCCGGCCTGCCCCCCCCCCCCCCATCTCTCTGTCCCTCCCCCTGAAGCAGTGCAGTGGACCAACGCGGCGTTTGGTGGAGGTAGTGCTGTGATAGCGGAGCGGTGGTGGTGGCGGTGCAGGTGGTGGGTGGTGGTGGTGGCGGCGGCGGCGGCGGCGGCGGCCTGGGTCCAGCCCCTCGCCGGGTATAAAACCTGTGTGTGGGTGACCGGGTCGTCAGTTCTCATTGCAGCTCTCCCCCTATCTCGTCCACCATGCGCTCCTCGGTGAGCCTCGCCCCCTCGCCTCCCCGTGCTGTGCCCCTGTGGCGTCTGCAGAGTGTCCTGTGAATGTGTGTGTGTGTGTGTGTGTGCAGTGGGCGTGCCTCGTCCTCCTTGCGGGCTGTGTCGCCGCCCAGTCCAACACGTACCTGCCCCCGAGGGTGGGCGGCGGCGGCGGCGGCGGCGGCGGCGGCTACTCCGGCGGCGGCGGCTTCCGCGGCGGCGCGGGCGGCGGCGGCCGTCTCGGCGGCGGCGGCGGGCTCGGCGGCGGCGGCGGACTCGGCGGCGGACTCGGCGGCGGCAACAGCCGCGACGGTGGAGCCACCATCATCTCCCTCGTCAACGAGAACAACGGCGACGGCACCTACAGATACAGGTGAGGCCGCCGCCTGCGGATGCCCGGGTAGGCCGGCCCGCACGACACGCGTGCGCGCGGCAGCCGGGCTTTGCCTACCCAGCAAGGCGCTCCCGTCCACCGTAGTGCCGATGCCGGCCCCTTTGGAGCAGTTACCACAACGCCAGGACTCGATCACCTCTTGTGTAGCACCATCGTTTCAAGCTTCCAATATTTATTCGTGTTTTTGAACTGTTAATATTTTTTTCAATTCTCCCCCCATTTTTTTTTTTTTTAAATCAAAAGATCAAGTCGGGCAGTTGGGTGGAATTGCTCCGTTTTTAAAATCGTTTTCGCCCGCGGTGCTGGTTGTTTTTCGGCCCCGAGTCCGTCGGCTCGCCCTCTCACCGCGCCCCGGCAGCGATAGTTCTGCGGTCTCCCGCAAGGCGGCGCGTGCTCCGCCTGCTCCGCTCCGTGTACTTCCCTCCTCTCGTTTTGGCCCGTCCACTTGCACAACCGCTAGCACGGAGCTGCTGCTGTCAGACACCGTCCGTAGGCACGAGCTAGAGCACGTATCGGCATCACGGGGGAGAGGGAGGGGGGGCAGATGAAGGAGAATATTTTTGGTTTAGCTGCAATGGGTACGAAAATGTGAAGGGAATGAGGGAGGGGAGGGGTTATCGTGGGTGGAGGGGGGGGGGTGGCGGGGGGTCGAGCCCCGGGGGGGCTTTGTGTCTGCGAGTTGGAGTGAGAGTAGTGAGTGGGAGGGAGAGGGACGAGAGAGAGAGAGAGAGAGAGAGAGAGAGAGAGAGGAGGGGGAGGAGGGAGGTCTTCGGGTGCGACAAACGCATAAAAATGCACGAGATATCCCGACCTGCGGGAGGACCCCCCACGGCGCCTGGCGGTGTCGCCTCTCACTCCATAGGCGCGACGGGAATCGCCAAACCGCGCGGCGATGCCGATCCAGGCCAGAGAGGTGTTTGTGGGGCCCACACACCACTGCCCCCCGCCCCGCTCACAGAAGTGCCTCACGTCGTGCGCGGCTGTCAAAAAAAAATATAAATTACGAAATGAGCGATTTTGCATTCCGTGCGGCGGAGGACCAGCAGCAGGGCCAGGGCCTCCGTGTAACAAGTCCGCCCCTCCCGCCCTCCCTCCCTCCCTCCCTCCCTCCCTCCCTCCCTCCCTCCCTCCCGCCCTCACCTCGCCCGCGCACACGCCGCGGAGTGTACGCAATGCTCCCCGACGCGGTTACTATCGAAATCGGCATCGATCGAAACGTCAGCTCCGTTATTTACTCCCCGAGGCACATCGTGGCCGTCGTTAAAGACGCGTCCACGACGCGGGGGCGCCGTGCCGCGGCCGTCGGCGGGCGTGCCTGGCGTGCCTGGCGTGCGCCGCGGCCGGCCAGCGTCCGCCCCGCCACAGGCGCCGCCAGGCGTGCAGCGGCAGCAGCAGCATGCAGCGCACGCCGCCAGAGCGCGCGGCACGCCGGCCCTTGTCGTCAGCGGCCAGTTATGACGATCCTTATCGTGAGTGGCCCCGAGGGATATCATACCTTTTTCTATTTTAAAACATATTTCTTTTTTTAAAAAAAATATTTTTTATAATGCTTCCTGCGTTAGTTAGCCCAAGGTTTTAAGATTTTTTTTTCAGGGGGTTATTAAATCAACGCATTTATGTTGGTAATTCAATTTATTTTTCGCGTGGAGAGAGTGAGAGAGAGAGAGAGAGAGAACGGTTTTGCGACGCGTTCAAGGAGCGTCACCCACAGCGTATGCAGCATGCACCCCTCCTCCCCGCGGCGAGTAAGAAACTGGACCAGCCGTGGCGGCCGCCGAGGCGCATAGCTCCGCGGCGAGGTGAAGCGAGGCGAGCAGGCGGTGCGGTCCCGCGGCCGCGGGTCCCGTGGGTGATTCATCCCGCTGAAACGCCCGTGTAAATGGGGGACGGCTGTGCGGAGTCGCGGAGTGTGGAGTGCACGCTCTCGTTGCCTTCATATGTAGCGGCGGCCCGCCCCGCCCCGCCCCGGCCGCACCCGCACCCCGCCGCTTTCGCAGCGTATGACCTTTTCATACCTGCGGCGCCGGTGCGGGAGCGGCGGTGGTGGCGGCGGCGGCGCGCGGCAAAACGCGGCGATTTGGACCGCGACGCGACTGCGACTGCGGCGAGGCTGGAGCTGGAGCTGGAGCTGGAGCTGGACTGGTCATCGCGGCGGTCTGTAATGAGGGTCCGGTCCGGGCGGCATTGTGTGTGGCGCCGCGCCTCGGCCGCCTCGGCTCACCACCGCGTTACCCCACACCCCGTGCACAAACTCACGTAACCCGGCGGCGCAGTGTCACGCGGCGCTTATGCACGGCCCGCCGGCTAGAAACGTCCTCAAAGTTTCACAAATGATTCAAAAATTTGGAAAAATCTTTGTGATTCGGCGAAATTTGAACGAAAACTGGAAACCCAGCCCGCGGTCTGGCGCTGACTCACTCCTGTCCCGCTCTGCTTCCAGCTACGAGACCTCCAACGGCATCCAGGCCCAGGAGCAGGGCCAGCTCCAGGACGACGGCGGCGAGGGGCTGCTGCGCGCGCAGGGCTCGTTCTCGTTCACGGCGCCCGACGACGGCCAGCGCTACTCGGTGCAGTACACGGCCGACGAGAACGGCTTCCAGCCCCGCGGCGACCACCTGCCCACGCCGCCGCCCATCCCGCCAGAAATCCAGCGCGCCATCGAGCAGAACCTGGCCGACGAGGCGCGCGGCATCGTGGACGACGGCCAGTACCGGGCGTCCGGCGGCAGCGGCGGCGGCGGCGGCGGCGGCGGTGCCATCGGCGGCGGCTACAGCAGGGGCGGCGGCGGCGGCGGCAACGGCGGCGGCAACGGCGGCTACCGGTACTGAGCACGACCTGTGCCGGAGGGCGGACGGCAGCCGCCAAGCCGACGTCGGCCACTAGTCAGCGACACGGCCGCGCGCACGGACTCGTTGACGGCGTCCAGCGCCCGCGGCGTCCACGCCGTCGGCCGCCAGGGACGAGCGGCGACGCCGTGTCTCAAACCGCTGAGCGGCGCTCCACTGCTTCTCCGCCCACCGAGCCCCGTCGGCGGCCCGGGGCGCGAGCGGCGAGGACCCTGCCGCTGCCTCCCACGCCCCCCTCCGGCCTCGGCCATCACCATGTTAAGACTGTGAGGATTTATGGAAGTAAACATCGCGAATGGAAACCGAAACTGCAGCGTTGTGCTTTATTCGAACCTCCTCCCACCTCCTCACGCCGCAGCGCGGCTGTGCCGACTCCCAACAACACAAAACACGAGCAGCAGTTTTTACATTTGTAAATAATAATCACAACCAACATCACACTTTACATTCAATTCTTTGGCAATGTGGCATAGCATTAATATGGCAGTGAATTCTGGTCGCAGTATATTTACAAGGTTAGATTAGTTTTGTATAGGTGTCCCATCTCATCTCAGCCGTGGCACGGGAAAGGTAAGCAGACCCGCAACACACTCGCTTCGCCTTATGCGAGAGGCGGGGCCAGGACGCTGCGGGGCTGGGACACCTCTGGTATCCTGGATTTGGGAGGATTTTAAAAATTGGAAACTGAAACTTTGCATTTCTCCTCTTGAAAATTAGCTATGGATCTACAAGTCACGGATTATCCGTTGAAAAAAAAAAGGCTGGGGGGGGGGGGGGGGGCTGATGGTTGTATTTTTTCTGGGTACGGTCAGGTAAGCCGAGCCGGTGGCGCAGACGGGCGGCAGCCCCTCCTAGCAGCCGCCGTCCGGGTCGCTGACGAGGCTGGCGTTGGTGTGCAGCGGCACGAGGACGCCGGGCGGCCGCAGCACCACGCTGTCGATCCACGACGAGAAGGGCTCGAGCGAGGCGTACAGCCCGAAGAGGCTGCACGACTTGAAGAAGCCGCAGTAGAACGAGTGCCCGCTGTACTCCCATTGGCTCTCGTACACGCCCAGCGCCATCCCTGCGTGGGGGTGAGCAGCGTCGGCAAGAACAAGAACGTTTCAGTGAGTCGGGCGCCGAGCGGGATGACAACAACTGGGTTGTTTTGAGGGGCGGTGGCAGCGGCCACTGATCGCCTGCGGGAGTCCGGGTGGGCAGCCCGCAAGACGCGCGTGTGTGGAGCCGGAGGGACTGCCTACCCGCCAGGCGCCACGCGCGCCGTCGGACCACCGGGCAGTGCGGGGGAGACGCCCTCGCGGCCCCGGTGGCCTCTCTCTCGCACAGCCGCTGGACCGTCGCTGGACTGACCTGTGACGTAGCCGTCGCATATGATGGGCGCGCCGGCGTCCCCGAGGCACGGCGCCACGCCGGCCTTGGAGTCGGAGCAGAGGGTGGCCCTGGGCAGGGGGCTGCCGACGGCGCTGGCGGCGCGGGCCGGCGGGCAGAGCTTGGCCGGCAGGATGGGGACGCGGTCCGCCTTGAGCAGGCGGCCGGGGCTGAAGGCGTGCGGGCCCACGCCGCCCATGCCGAAGCCCACCAGCTTGCAGGAGCAGACTGCGAACAGCGGCAGCGCGCCGTCACGCAAGCAGGACAGGCACAGCGGGGAGTCCAGGCCAGGCGGCCGCCTCACCTTTGGAGGGCGCGGGGGCGCGGACGGCGGCGCGCACCCAGCCCGTGTCCAGCCACAGGGCCTTGCTGACGTGCACGAGCGCCAGGTCGTTGTGGCGGGCGTCGTCGTAGGCGGAGCGGCTGACGCGCGGCCGGAAGTGCGGGTGGATGTGCGCGACGTGCGACTCGCGGTGCTGGCAGCCGGGCCCGCAGCCGCGCGCCGCGCCGCCGGCCCCCCGGGAGATGTCCACCAGCCCGGAGTACACCTGCGGCACGGCACGGAGAGAGGAGAGGGGCGGCCACGTCGGCCAGGACTCCCCGGCCCAATTCTCACCACAAAAACTCACTAGCTCGTCTGAAAACCATCCTAAGTATTGGTCCGAAAGTATACAGAAATTTTAAAAAAAATTCAAAAATCTTCAAAGACATCGAAGATGTCGGTACATAGAAACCCTTTTGGGACCACTTATGATCTTCGGCGGGGTCGTTGCGGCAGCGGCGGCGGCGGCCGCGGGTGCCGGGCAGCGCCGGTAACTCACGTCGGCGAAGAAGGGGTTGGTCTCGGAGCGGCTCCGCAGCGTGTAGCAGTGCGCCGCCGTCAGCAGCCAGTGCTCGGACAGCACGACGGCCGTGCACGAGCCGGTGCGGCGGACTGCGACAAGGCCAAGACCGTCAGCGCCGTCCCTACGGCGTCCCCGCCCGCCCGCCTTGCGCCGGAGCTCGTCGAGCGGACTCACCGAAGGCGGCGACGTACGGGTACTCCCTCTCCTTGACCGGGGTGCCCCCTGCTACGGCCCGCGCCGGGGACGGCGCCGCCGCCGCCAGCACCACGGCGATGATGGCGGCGCCCAGGGTGACGGGGCGTGCCGCGGGGGATCCGGGACGCGTCCTCACCATGGCCGCCGCCGCCGCCGCCGCCGCCGCCGCCACCCCCGTGT
Organism: Megalurothrips usitatus; assembly: GCA_026979955.1. Taxonomy (NCBI): domain Eukaryota; kingdom Metazoa; phylum Arthropoda; class Insecta; order Thysanoptera; family Thripidae; genus Megalurothrips; species Megalurothrips usitatus. The sequence goes on from CM049596.1 coordinate 6,068,704, forward strand.
GATGCCGCGGGGCCAGCGTCCTGCCAACTGAGCAACAGCAGCCGCGGGGGAGGCGGCGGCGGCGCGTCAGTGGTGCCCGCCAGCGAGGGGGTTGTGCTTCCCCCCATCCACCTTGTTCCCCCCCGGCCAGCCGCTTCAAGCCCCTGGCGCTTTCTGGACATGTGTTGCACCCCATCGCTCCCTCCCCTAAATCCCTCTTCACCCCCTCTGGCTCCCAAGCCTCGAGCATGGGAAAATCTCCCTCTCAGAAACTTTGTCAACCGATCTCAGACGTTCCTTTCGAGGGGTCGGAGGGGGGAGGGGGGGGGGGGAGGGACATCTGGCATCCAGGTCGCATCGATCGTAGTGGAATATCTGCGCTTCGCTCAGGGGCTTGCACCGTATTTTTTTAACATAAATACACGGAAGACCGTTGAAACGGTTGTCCAGCATGATCATTTAGCGCAGAAGGCGGGCCTCCCTATCAGCGCCTGCCTCTCATGCACAGTGTCCTCCTGTCCCATTAACGAAACTTGGCGAGTTTCGAACTTGTCTGACTTGTCGGTAAAAAAAAAGTAGCACACAAACCTTTGAAAGTGTCGTCGCACCAAAACGCATTCTCGGATACTCGATACTTTGTAGCTCTTTGCGTTGTTGCGTGTGTAAAAGGCAGAAATTCTCGAAGCACTTCGAATTTCCCGCGCGTAGCGTTTGAGTTTTCCGCCTCAGTTATTTTTCATACGGATAGAAATCGAATCTTAAATGTGGTTTCTGCAAAGGCTGTGGCTGGAGCTGAAACTGAAGTTAAGACAACATGGCGACTACACGGTAACTGGTCTTCATTGACCTATTATTTATTTCTTCGTTATGTCTTACCTGACGACTAGCCTGTAGAGATGGATATATACCTTGACGGTAAGCACGATTTTTTCCTTAATTGCTGGTACTAGGGGCTCCACGTCCTTCCCGTCTGACTGTTTACTTGAGCGTATTGACGTTTTTTTCCTAGACGGACGAGGCCAGAGCCTGAGCTGCTGGTCACATAAATACCTTCTTTTTAATAAGTAAAAGCTTTTCATTATGCCTCCTTGCGACCTTCAAACAGTCTTCAGACTTGTGACCTCCTTTGGAGTCCTCCCCTAGTGTTTTCGGGCACAGCACCTGGTACATGGCAACCACACATTCATGTAATTCATCTCAACCCCCCCAAAAATGAGAAGCTAGGTAATGTTTACATAGATTTTTTTGTCATTAACTTAACCCAATGTGACTTAACTTTACCAATTAAATGGGACACAGTTTTTTGAAAATGTGTAGTGGCTCAGTATTTCCTAAAATGATAGTGAATTTTATTATAAAATTGTGACTTTGAATGATGATTGCAAGTGCAACTGTCAGTTCCATTTCTAGATTTGCATCCCTTTGATTTTAGTCAAAGCAAATTTTAGTTGCATACCTCCTAAGCCATCAATTTTTTGTAGAAAGTGTTCTATTTATTGATTCAAAACTGTTACTCAGAATATACCATGTTTATGTGTACTTCTCTTTTTCAGGCAAAATGTTTAGACACATTGGTGTACCGTATGTGTGAAAGGATGGGTACTTCGGCCTCCAACCCAGCTGGGGGGCTGGGGGGCCCTGGTGGCCCTGGTGGTCCACTTGGCCCAGGAAGCATAGGAACTCAGGGTGGGCTCGGTGCTTCTGGCTCTGCAGTTGGTTCTACAGCTCAAGCTGCACGCTTGTCTTCTAATCAAAGCCCAGGCCTTGTGCCATCTGGGACCAATGACCAGCTTTGCTTATTAGTCAGGTAAGTAGAATGTGAGATTTATAATACATCATACTTTTCCTGCAGAGAATATTTTATCTCATTTGTAAATATGTCTTACAGGGAACGGAAAAAGAAGGGTACAAGTTTTGCCACTCTTAGGAAAAAGTGGATGAGGAAACGACGATCCTCAAAAGCCTGTGATCATGGTCGTGTGTTGCGAGAGCTTGTCAGTGACTGGGGTTCTCTAGAATTGGGTGCTCTCCTTGAAGAGTATGAAGCGTTGGCTGCCCTCAAAGACTTGTGTGTTCAAGCAGAGCTAGCCCGACCTCCTGCAGCTACTTATAAGCAGGATCTGTCTTCGCTTTATGACTTCAAGCACTGTACAGATGTGGATCTTGTGTTCCATGGTATCTGTTTTCCTGTTCACCGAGCCATTCTTTCTGCTCGTTGCCCATACTTCCGAGATCTCCTTGCCGGTTATCCAGTTCATGGGGCTCGAATCAGGGTGGAACCTCGTACAGCTGGTGTAGATGTAGACATGTTTTCATCATTACTCCGCTATCTGTACACTGGAGACCTCCGTCCCCTTGAGGAGAACCCCGAAAGGTAAAGCTTCTTTTTTCTCAGTCGCCAACACCTTTTTCTGTTTATTGTTTTCTAATTTTTTCTAATTTTAATTTTATTTTGTAGGATTGCACTATTGCGACGGCTCGGCAATGAATTTGGTACTCTAAACCCACTAGAACGTGACCTCAGGTATCTGTTGGAGTCAGGAGACTATGCCGATGCTGCCTTAGTTTTCACCTCTGATGGAGACTGCCGGCGGCCAGATTCTGGAAGTTCGGAGTACGGCTTCCGACCAAAATTAGAACTCCCCTGCCATAAAGCCTTGCTTTCAGCCCGCTCACCTTTCTTCAGGAACCTTATTCAAAGAAGAACGAGGTCAGGTGAAGAACACACTGAGCGGGCATTGCACATTCCTACAAGGTATTTTGAGTAATATTTTCCCAAAAGCTGATACAAAACTAGTATTCTCCTCTTTGTCTCCAATATTCTGCACCTGCTCAATTTTTAAAATGTTCCTTCTAGGATTGTGTTGGACGAGTTTGTAATACCTAAGAGATACGCTCGAGTTCTTCTGCATGCCATCTATCTTGACACAGTGGACCTTTCTCTGATCTTGAGAGGTAGTGGGTGTGCAGGAAGCTCAGGCAGTTTGGGGGAGGTAATTTATTCATATTTCTGTTTTTGTCCTGTCAATTTCATAATGCCGTCCTTTATATTCTTATGTTTTAATTTTTGCTCTGGTAGGTGCAGGCTTTGACCCATACAGGGCGTGCTAGACCTAGTGCTTTGGAAGAAGCAATGGAGTTGTACCAAATAGGACGGTTTCTGGAACTTGACATTGTCACCCAAGGTTGTGAAGATCTTATTCTTGAGTGGCTAACCTTAGATGCATTACCTGCTGTTTTGAAGTGGAGCAGTCAACCTCACGGGTCTGCTTGGGTAAGTGTATAACACTACACTGTATAGGTTTCCCACATTTTACAGTTGATCATAATACCTTGCATGGCATGCAAGGACGAGCATCTAGAGTAATTGTTTCCCCTCCGAATGATTAATTATACAATATAGCCAAAAATGTGGAATTTTTGCAGGTGCATCGACAAGCTCTCCATTTTCTTCGGGAGGAATTTTCCCAAGTAGCCTCAAGTCCTGTACTTCATCAGCTGGACAAATTCCATTTGATTCAAGTTCTCCAGAGTGATTTTCTACAGGTATGTGATTTTATCTTGTAAGTTCAGTGATATTTTTTCAGTTGCTTGGTACTCCGAAGGGGAAGGTCTGTGTTCATAATAGATTCACTAATGCTACAGTGGTTGATTTTGAACTTGATTGGTTAAGCAATATTATTGTTCATGCAGGCCAGTGAATTAGAGGTTCTTCAAGCTGTGCTGAAGTGGGGAGAGCAAGAACTAGTTCGTCGGATGGAAGATCGAGGTATGCCATACCACCCTTTGCAGTAGTCCTCCTTCTTAGCATCCTTAAATAAATGAATGATACACCATTTGTGATACTGAACACATGTGGCCTTATCTTTCAGAACCAAATCTTCTGAACCACACTGCTCATTCTGTGGCCCGGAAAGGTGTAAAGAAGAGAGACCTTAGTGATGTTGAGCTTCGTGAAATTCTCTGTGAATTATTACCATTAGTAAGAGTGGATCACGTTCTCCCACCCAATAGTGAAGTTTTGAGCCAGGTATGACATGACTTCATACTTTTCATCAGTGGTTCCTTAAGTGACATGGGAAGTCTAATTTGTTTGTCTTGTATCACAGGCTATTAGGAGGGGCTTAGTAAGCACGCCTCCAAGCCACATGATAGGTGACGACCGTCACAGTGTGTCTGCGTTGAGACTAGATGCATGGGTTCGGGGCACAAGAAACAATGGGTTATTTGTTAGGCCTAGGCTTTTTATGCCTTATTATGAAGAGTGCAAGGTAAGACATGTTTCATTAAAGTGTGCCCTGCTTGCTGATCTCGATTTATGCTTAATTTGTTTGTGAATCTCTTCTCAGGCCCTACTTGAGGATCACCTGGTGCCAGATGTAGATGTGTCGCGAATGAGAAGAAACCGATTCATAAGAGATATTCCTGACACCTTGTACATGGTTGAGGACAAACCTAGATCTCGAGGCGCAAATGTACCAGTTGATGTCCTAGCTGCTGCTATTCCTGGTAAGCTAACCTACCTCGAGTCAGAAGAAAAAATCATTGAAGTGTTCTCATAATATCATTTCCATTTTTTTTAAATCTGCAGTGCCAGACCCTTCAACTATGTCTGCCATGCTGAAGCGGGAGCAGAAGTTGAAGCAAAGTGTCAATGTGCAGCGAGCGGTATCTCTGCCTCTTTCTTCACGTCATGAAATAAACCGTCAAGTCAGACTGAGGGTTGTTAGGGAGTTTAACCTGCCTGATGCCGTGGCAGATTTGTTAGAGGTATACTCTTACCTCAATACCATTATTACTTAATTTCGTGGATAGCATCGATTTTCATACCTTTAACCATTCCTTTCTCACTGCAGAATGCCTCGTGTTATTCAAATACTGAGGAGGAAATAGACATGACAATGGAAACAGAACCTGAAAACAATTCAAACAGCAATGTGGCCGGTGGCCCCGGCTGTCCTGTGAGACGCGTGACTCTGCCGCGGTCTCACCGTGGTGAATTGCCTGCTGTCGTTACAGAAGGCGACTCGTACAGAATGGCAGGAGAGGTTGGTACACTCGCTATTCTTCCAAACAACGTGTCTTGGCGCCAACCAGTTCTCACAAGGCAATTCCACGATTTCACAGGCGGGCAGCAGCTCGTGTAGCGATGGGCACCTGTCGGACATCATGCCGGATGTCGCGATGGCCACGGCATCCTTCGGGCAGATGCAACTGACTGAGCAGACCGAACTGGAGCTGGACCTGGGCGACGGCAACATCCACTCGGCCCAGCTCGGCCACGCCTCTCACTCCCAGCAGCTGGCGATGCAGGCGGCTGGGATGCAGGGCCCGGGCATGCACCACGCCCACCCACACGCCCTCTCCCATGGCCCCGCGCCCGTCCCCTCGCACAGTCGGCACCGATACCACCGCTACCTGGGCTGCCCTCCCCCGGGGGTGCCCCCTCCGTATTCTCACCACACTGGACCTCCACGGTTCATTTAGCGGTGGCTCATTCTCTTTCTTCAGGCATCATGTACATTGTAATATAATTTATTTTTTGTGAATATGTGCAGATAATGTTTTGGGGGACTGGCAGGGAAGGATGATTCGTAGTGTTTTGGAACACCTTAGAAAATTATGTGCGTTGTCCTGCCATGTGCACTGCCCAGCCCAGGTGTGCCTGTGATATATGTTCTATTTGACAGAGAGTTTTATGAAGGCTGTGTGATGGTTTTCTGTGTTGGCCTCATTCTTGCACAGTTAATTTAACACTTTTTCTCCTTATATATCATGCTTTGTTTGCTCTGAATACCTCATCAGTTTCAAAGGTACCATAGTGCAACTCCAGTTTCCTGATCCTATGATTGATCAAGAGCTCTGCAATTAAAATTTCTATATGAAATCTCGTTTCTTGAAAAGATGCGAGTGTGTGTTTGTTTTCTGGAGTAGTTGGTTGGAATGGCGTGATGTACAATAAATATCTGCATGAATAATATTACGCTGAGAGATGCATTACTTTTCTTTGCAGTTGATTATGTGATACTTTTTGTCAGTTCTCTGAAGATCGGTTACTTTGTAAATGAACCCAAAAGATCTTGCTTTTAAATTATTACTTTATGAACGGTTTTTATTCTTATATTGTTTTTTTTTGGTATTTTTCTTGTATTGTTATAGGAAGATCAATGAAATAATATACCTTCTGTAAATTTGGTTTATATTTTTTAAAAAACTCATGAATTTTATTTATTTATTTTTTAGCCATGTTAGCTTGGTCACAAAGTTTTTTTCCCTTGCCTAAAGTTTTGAACACTGCTTTCCATGGAGACTTCTGGCTGCTGAATCTCTTAAGCAAATCGAGCAATACTCTCTCTTACTGCTAGGTGAGACATTTATTGTTAAATATCTTATCAGGTTTTGTTTCTGTGGTAATTTTTAATGTGTCTCAGCTGATTGCAATGGTGCAGATGACATTTTTCTGTCCAATGGCTGTCTAGAGTTTTGTGCAAAATGGTTCCTTTTTTCTTACACATAAGGAAAAAGGACAAGGCTGGTTGTTATCCTGTGCATGTGTGTGTGTGTACCTGTTTAATATGATCTGTCATTGGAGAGTCCTTAATTCCCTTAGCTGCGCCACATATGCATGCCTCTGACCCCTTACAGTGTTCATCTGAATGTAGCCCTATATTGTGAGAATTTCTTTACAACAAGGCCATATTATTTTTACTTAGTGTGCTCCTAGGTTTTATTTTTAAGTTTGATTGTTTATGTTTTCTTTTTATTTGTTGTAAGACTGATTTGTCTCCTTGGTATAAAGCAGTTTAGTCTTGCTCACGGTTAAGGTGCTTGCCATTTTTATCTCATTTTCATTTTGTGGTGGGAAGGTTCTCTCTGAAACTACTTGGCTTCCATTAAATGATATTGTACGTGATATATGTCCATGTACTCATGCACAAATCAGCTGAGGATGATCTTATTTTTTGAAAGCTGCAAGTGTCATGGATAAAGAAATCATTTTAATGTTAGGGCCAGAAAAAGTGTGCTGCTGCTAAATTCTTGTGACCAAACCTTACTTTTTAAACATTTAAAAAGAGAAAAAAAAGGTACTTTAAACTGTAGATATGTATATTGAAGATTTATATGGTAATTTTAAATACTGCAGTGTACTAGGAGAGCTGAATGTGTTCATCAGTTGTATTGAGCAGAAAATGTTACATCATTTTCAGTGAGTGGGATAATGATTTTATTCCTATTAATACATACCTAAATTAAAAATATATACAAATATATACATATTTATGAATACATACAAATAAATAAATATATATGTAATATATAATGTAGAATAGACTGTTAAGGTTGTAATTGTGTATGCAGTGGCCATCACTTAGGATTTGGTTGATTGTTTCAAGCCAAGGAAGCTGATAAACCTTCCTGGTTTACTAAATTCTCATCTTTTCTTTTTCCATCCGGTCCCCTGGTCCATCTATTTTAGCTAGTTTGTTTAGCCTTTGAGTCAATATTTTTCCCAATTCAGTTGAAGTAAAAGTTGCATCCTCTTCCAGTTGTCTGGTTTGGTCTAAAGATGAGAATCCCCATTCCTTTCAGATATGGTGGACTGGATTGTTTTATTTCTACAGAAGACTAGGAATTCTGTTGGAAGAGTGCAGTTCAAAATGGAGTTATAATATAGATTTGCACTTTTATTTTTCCTCACTTCTCAGACCAACTGTTCGTAGCTTGGATATACATTTGAAGCCTCACTCTGACGTAACTCTTCTGTGGTGGCTGGTCTACAGTACTGTGTGTTCATGTACCCATAAAACAATTTCTTTGTTTGGGTTCCTGAGCTTCATAATGTAGGGGGTGTTAGTACAATGAAGCTTATGCACTTGCTCATTGGTGGTGTGGAAAAGACATGTAATGGAAGTGAGGTCATGCATCACATGTCATGTTTCGTGTACTTTGTAAAGTTGTGATATTTACTGAGGTTTAAAATTAGTCTTCTCTTTCCTTCTAAGAAACCTAAGTATTTTTCTCTCACCCAGTTCCTTTTTCTTTTTTGTGCTGAATGTAATCGGAAGTGTGCTTCTGGCACTACCGAGTGTTGCCGAAACTCAACTAGTTTAGCCTTCGTAGAGTATTGCTGCTAAAGTTTTCTTTCCCTCCTAGAAGAACAGCAATTGTCTAAACATGGAAAAGATACATTTCCCTCGCAATGGGACATGCCACAACCACGTGATTTATCTCCAGAGATTAGATATATTGCTCACCCTATAATTTTGTTTGTCTTTCCATCATTAGAAATATTTCTTTGCTATGTGATGTAAGGTTTTCCTCTGTAGGATCATCTGTGACAGTTTAGTTTTTATTTGTTACATTTATTTATTGAATTAAACTAAAGATGGAATCTGGACTAGCTTCTCAAAAGTGGCTTAGACTGTTTTACTTCTGTTTGATTTTTAACATGTTGGATGCTGTAATCGCAAGAAAAATACATCTGTCTTTTGATGTTATTGAAGTTGATTCCATTTTCCCCCTCAGGCTAAGTTTCCTACTCACTCAGGAGAAACTGAAGACATTAAAAAAAGAAGTCGACACCATCTCTTAGACACAAATGTTTTCAATGTTCGCTCCAGGAAGATTACAATCAATAATTACAAGCACCAAGATCACATGACCACACGCTTATACACATCGTTCTCCCTTTACAAACTATCATAGATTTCCATATACAAAATACACCCATTAAAAAAAAAGAGTATAGTATAGTACAAGAAAAGGAAAGAAATGAAGAGTCCATATATTAATTGCTTGAATAAGAAAATGCACAGTGCCCCATCTTCTGGATATTTGCACTCAAAATCACAAAGTACCTTGCTGAATTCATTCTTTCTGTCCAAAAGCTTCATAGACATTAGCCCCAAACACCTTGACGAGATCATTCCTGATGAGCTGGTACATCCACAAATCTTTCTTTACTGGAGAGGTTTCAGTGAGTTTGTTGACAATTGGAATCAGTTTGGCTAAGGGCATAGTAACACTATTCGGGTGAACGAAAGTATTTTTCTCTGTGCATCCCATTACAACAACTGCCCATGCACTTTCAACTTGCTCATTAGAAGGACCAGGGGTTGTGTCACTTTGACTAAACGGTGCCAACTGGTCAGCAAGCTTGTCTATAACAGCCGCAAAACTCTGACTTATACACGATCTTAAGAGTGAGGCGACTTCATCAGATTCCAATAGATCCACAGTTTCAGATACAATATTGTGTAGTTGCTGAATTTCATGCTCTTGTAAACCTGAAACATCAATTTTCTCTTTGGGAGGCAAAGTATATTTTGCCATTGCTTTTATGGGGTTATCATATACATTACTCTCAACAGAGTTTTGAATAGACCATAAAAGCTCTTCAGTGTCCCGAAGAGACATGGGTTTTTTTAAAGAGATATTTTCCATGATAGGCTGAACATGTCTCTCAATCAGACTACATAGATCAACAACACCAATGTCTCTAAAATGGTGACACAGAGATAGATACAATTCTTGGAGTTCTATTGACAATGCGTTATCGCCATTGGCATCCCTCACAAGAAAGCCTCCAATCAAATTCAATTGGATTCTTAGGAGTAGTACAAGCATAGAATTTGCATACACTAAAGCAGACACTCTGGTGAAGGCCTTAATCTTCAATCTCTCCCAGATATTATACTTCCCTGAAGTTGCAGTCTGAAGTTCTGCAACCAACTCCTCCGTGTTAACAGAATTCATTATGGCTTCATGGATAGCTGGTGACAATGAAAGAATTGTGCGATCACATGTACGCTCTGTGCTCTTAAAATGCTGCTGACGACGATTTCTCTCTATAAATTCTTTGGCTTCATTTTCAGTGTATTCTTTTAGTTTACGCTGTGCATAACGAAGGGCAAGCCAGGTTCCTCCTATAACAACACCAGTTACAACAAACTTTCGTTTGTGGCGATTTACGAAATCTTTAAATCTTGAAAACATTGTGTTCTTCGCTCAATAACTAAGACAGATAACTATTTACATCAGTAAACAATGCTCTAGTCAAATGAAGAATTTTTTGACTGTCTTTCAACGAGAGAATCAATTGCAAACCGGTTGGTGATGAAATTGTTGATATCAATGAATCTTTCAACACAGTTTTTTAAGCAAGTTTCGGAGCGACTTGAAAGACGTGTTGTCTCGGGATTATCCACACATAGATCCCAACACTTGCTGGTTAGTTTATGGGTTTGCGCCTGAAACAAAGAGATACTCTAGTTGAAACCAAACTGCAGTTGCTGAGTCATGTCCACACAAGTAAGAACTATTACTAAGTTATTTCAATACATTCTCGGTATAAATTCTTCAACACATGCTAACTGTATGCAAACATGACGTTTTTCTTTCCGTAAACCTGACTTGGCACTTTTACCTGAAACCTGCTCATTTGCTCAACTTCGCGAATGAATGCATTGTTTAAAGCGGCAGTCATGCTGTAGATGTATTTATGCAGATTGAATTAAAATAAGAGATAATGGATTTCTCCTGACTAAAATGTTCTTCTCACCGTATATTTATGACATCATGCCAAGAACACGCTTTTGTTTTTGGTTTTATGTGTTTCTGCTCGCGGTGCGTATGAGTGTATATAATGACGTTTCGGTTTATGTGCAGGGGGCGGAGTGGAGGCGAAGGGGGGGGGGGGGTCCTAGTGAAAGTGATAAATATCTGTCAAATGAACGTAAATTTCTTACTCTCAACGAAACTTAATTCATAGAGAGAAATCTCTATAACTGCCACCAAATTATCAATTATGTTTATTTTGAAAACCATGGGTTGACTCACCACTGCCTTCTCAGAAGTATGTCGTCGAGAGGTCGACAGTCGACACACATCGAGTGTTGTCTGATGTGTAATGTTTGGTTTCGTGACGTTTCGAAGATTGCATTTCCATGATGTCTGAACCCGGTTTTTTGCATGAAAACTTAAAATTAGAGGTGTGTTTACGGTTTTATATAGTTCATCGGACTTCCTTAATTGTTTTTCCTCTCCCTGGAACGTTGTTACAGAGTTAAAGATCTCATATCATGTGTGTCTGACAGTAGTTGACATGGACACTAACCCATTCGTTGTGTTTTTGACGTGACGTACTTCAAAATTTTAGTAGATTTTCTATGCCAATTTTCGTACATTTAGAACAAGAACCGCATATCCTTCATCATGGCCTTAGTCCCGTGATTTTCGATCTTCCCATGCATTTACATGTGAGAGTCAAATGAATGTGATTCCATTCTCATTATTCATCAGCTATAAGACTATTCTGCTGCCTGTTTTGATTTCGGAATAGGTCTATCTCTTCCACCCTGACCACTGATCCTGGTTTCTCGGATCCAATTGTTGAATATTTGTGTTTTGCCTGCTTATTTATCTCCTTCTACTCTCCCTCAGACTCGTAGATCTGTGGTCTCTGACATTGAGTTTCAAGCATCTCAAGTAATTGAACGTTTGGAAGAGGCAGCGGAGAGAGCAGCAGAAAAGGCTGTTGAAGGTGCTGCGAATCCTGTAGGGGGACTCGCCTGGAAGAGCACTCTTCCTGTATTAACACTTCCTAGCAAAACTAATGCAGAGATTTTCAGAGTGCTGGAGGTCAGTGTCTTTCTCAACTCATACATCCAAAAATGATTTGGTGATGTGGGGTAGTTTTCATCTTTTTTGCCATTCTTTAGGACTTGATCACTTTCGAGGACAGCAATAACTTTTCTACATGGACTGAAGAAACCTCAACACAGACTGATGCCGAAAACCCTACATTGGCATCAGTGCCAGCTCTTGATGCTGCTTCAAAGCTAGCTGCTGTTTCTAATGGTGTTGCAGCCCTTGCCTGCACACTGGATAGAGCACACTCTCAACAATTGAATGCTCGACTTGCTAGTGACTGCAGTCGATGGATTGGTAACCTATTTAGGTGTGTACTGTGTAATGTATTTTGGTTTCCATCCATTTTACCATTTGTTGACCGTTATGCAACATTCTGTAACAATTTGCCATTTTCCCACGTTTTTGGTAAGCAGACTAACAGAAGTAACATCTGAGAGCACCTTATTTTTTCATGAGGATCCATTGGAAGGTATTGTGAGAATTGGGCGGTATTTGTTGCATAAGAAGTATCCGAAGTTCCAGGAGGATGGCTTTGAAGCTCTGTCAGAGAGACCAGTGGTTTATTCTAGTATAGCTTCGCCTCTAAACATTGTTCAGCATCTCTGTAGACAGGTGAGTTGCAAATCTCATTTGGTATAAGACAGCTTGTATTTTAATTCTCATTAATTTCCAACTGTTTTTTATTACCTTCTTCTACAGTTGGGGCTACCACTGCGATGCATTCAACCTGTGCCTTGTAATACTATGTTTGGTTCCCATCAAAGAATGGATGTTGCGGAACTGGAACGGCTAATAGAACAAGATAAGAACTCTCACAGAGTTCCTTTAATGGTTCTTGCTGATGCTGGTATTCATAATTGTGTCTGCGTGTGTGTCTGTTATAAAATTAATCCTTGATCTGTTAAACTGACATGTTTTTGACTTGTAGGAACTGTTATTGCTGGCCATGTCGACAACTTGTCACGTATTCATGAGGTTTGTGCCAAGCATGACATTTGGATGCATTTGAGGGGACATAATCTGGCAGCATTAGTACTAACCCACCCAAATGCTAAGGTAAATTAGCTATGTCCCTGGAAATTTACTTAATGTATATTTCAAATGACTTTGAGGAGTAACTGCACAAATATATTTGTTTTACAGCCTGTTAAGCTTGCTGACAGTCTCTCACTGCCACTAGGCAATTGGCTTGGAATACCATCTTTACCAATAGTTGTATCCTTTTTGAATTCCTTCTCGGAAACAGTTCTAAGAGTCGTGATCCTATTTGGAGATTGATTTATTATCTTTCTGGTCTCTGCTTCCTTAACAGATCTTCAGACAATGTATTATCTTCCTCCGGTCTCTGAATCAGAAACTGAAGAAGCCTCCAGAAATATTGCTCTTCCTGTAATTGCTGGACTGGTTAATGACCTATCCACCAGACGTTTTGTCAGCTTGCCCTTGTGGACAACTTTACAAGCACTTGGGAGAGAAGGTATACAGACAAGAATCACCAGAGCTTTTGAATCTTCTGAAATGATGTGGAAAGCTCTTTCAAATCTTCCCTCCCTTCGTCTTGTGGTAAGAATACTATGTAATAATATTCTTTCTGTCTTTCTTCAATTCTTATTAAGCCCCCCCACCCCCAACATATCATTGAGTCAATATGTTGCATTAAATCTTGGTCACATATGTTTCAGAGCCAACAACCTGGGGGTGAAGCAGGGTCATATGGAATTTTGGATGTTGTCGGCAAACAATTAAGTCCTTTGGTAAATGTTCTGTCTTTTATATGGAAAAATTCTGTATTGATGCTCCTGTTTATTCATTTGCTTAACCACAACATGTAATTTTCAGCTACTTGTGGAAGTTGTTGCAAGCACAGTGACTTTTCAGTTCACCAATGGATCTGAGAAAGGACGAGTTTCTCCATACTATGACAAGCTAAACACATGGGTAATAGATGAAATAAGTGATGCAGGAATGGACCAGCACTTTAGATGAATAAGAAATTCAAAACACAAATACTAACAGCAAAATTAAATTTTACAGCTTGGGCACATTTTGCAGCAAGAATGCCCTCAGCTTGTTATTGATATGTGTGAACTGGATTCCCACGGTATAGTGCTGCGATATTGTCCTCTTGAACTATCTCCAGACTATTTGCCAAGCAGAGAGGATATTGAACAATTCACAGTTTGCCTAGAACAGCAGATTGTATGTTTTGATTGACCATATTAATCTTGTCACTACTCAAAAAACTTGAAACTCACTGTGACTATGTGGTTTTTATTTGCAGGAAGTTTTGACAGCAACTGTACAATTGAAGGAAGTCTTCCAGCAATCTGTATCCCGTAGTGCCAACCTACAGCTTGTTCAAGACATGGCTGATTGGGCAGGTCTAGGAGGAGTTAGATATCTACCTGACAATTGGGAGCTTTTGCCCAATGCTAATGATGAATTGAATCGCCTCAATACACAATTAGTGGAGCGCCTGCAAAACACTGATCAGGCCTTCTCATTAGGTTAGGATGCTATACTGGTTAATTTTCTCTTCATGCTACTTTAGAAGTTTTGCTCTGATATGAAATCATAAGACAATTTCTAAATTTTCCAGGAGAGGATAATGAAGGTATGTCATATGTCCGGTTTGGAATGGTCACAGCAGGTTCTGATGTTGAAGAACTTTTAGAGATGGTCTTATCAGTAGGCAAAGAAGTGGAAGAATCATCTCGATTTCTTGAAACAATGTCACAGGTTGTTAAAAAAGGTATGTTACCATTTCTTCATTTTCAAAAATAAGGTACCTAGATGTGTAAGATGCAAACTAACAAGTATTATGAAATATGTAGGCATAGAGGCTGCTACCTTAGATCTGCAGAAGGAAAACGAAGAACGATTATGGCAAGAAGGTTTACTGAGGCAGGTGCCTGTGGTGGGCTCACTGGTTAATTGGTGGTCGCCGCGTAACAAAGAGGGTGGAATCAAAGGACGTAGCTTAAACCTTAATGCTGGTATGTGTCATAAAATAAATGTTTCTTCATCAATTAAAAACTTTTGTTGCATCGCTTTTCAAATGTCAATAATTCTATTTCAGGGGTTGTGGAGAGCACTGAGAATATTTATCGGTATCACATGCAGCTGCAAGGGGGAGGCGGGTCTGCTGGTTCACAGGGTGCCAGGGTAACGCCCACACCAATGGTCCAGACCCCTGTCGGCACTGTGAGTGGAAGCCAACATTCCCGAAGTTCTTCTCAGGCATCGCAAGTGTCTCAGTCATCTCAGATTCTTCCCCAACCCCAGGTTCAACCCTCAGTTCAACCCCAGGTGCAATCCCAAATGCTACCTCAAGTGCAATCTGAGGTGCAAACTCAGGTGCAACTCCAACCCCAGCCCCTACCCCAACCTGAATCTGAGTCCCAGCCTCAACCTCTACCACAGCCCCAACTCCAGTTGCAGACTGCCCCCACCTCTGACTCTTCCCTTCAAACATTGTCCTCAACAGTTGCTGAAAAGGATGCTAAGGAACCAGTACTTTGAAGTCCAATGCAATCAATACTGACTTCGTTCCATATCTCAGTTCCTTGCCTGGCCAGCTCAACCCAAATATAGCGGAGTATTTGGCTGACAATGTGTTTTTGTACATGTTGTATGTATATATAGATCTCTATATATATTTGTTATATTTCCTTATCACATTGGCTTAATTGTGATTCACTTTTCATTTTGCTTTGCGTGTAGTCAACATTTATTTAAATTTGTTATACAAGGGACTTTTTATCATTTATCTGTACTGTCCACATCAAGTGCTATACTGCTGGTGTTTTCATGTGGTGTTTACTCTGTTTTCATTGTTGTCTGTGGATTGCACAAATCTCATTCAATCACCTTTTGCAATAAAAAAAAAGGACTTCAATGTAGGATAAATTTATTGTGGCCACCCATCTGACTGTCTTTTTGTTGTATGCCAGGCTCTTTTCCACCTCTTTTTCTGTTGACCAACCTTCTCGGCCTAAAGAAAGGCTGTGTTTCTGGCTGATTTTTCATACTGCTGGAATGGAGTGTTCTCTAAAGCTGTACCAGTTCCTTGTACAACTATTTTATTATTTTGTTATGAAATTAGTATTGTGTTTTATCCTGAGTACTTATGTTAATTCTTCTACACATCTAATTTTATGAGGGCAGACGGATGCAATGAGACAAAACACTGTAACGGTAATACCCATAAGGTGCAACATTGTGAGTGTAGGGCTGTTTGTGTACTTTTGTTCCATTCTTTGCAGGGTGCATCAGGGTCAATTCAGTGATTTTGTTTAGTTTTCTTTTGTTGTTTTTTTTATTGCTTTCACTAATGAAGCAGATGTTAAGTCTTTAGGTATTCTACTTGATATATATAATTGCAAGAGGATTAAGTGAATACTAGGCATGCTAGTTACCTTAACCAAAGAAAAATTTGGTGTTTGTCCGACTTCAAAATTCTTGTAATTCTGAGATTTGATGTTGATGGTTAAAAATAAATGTTTGTTATGCTATAACCGCACCATCCTTTAAATTAACTGTGTTTACTTAAGTAACCAGGGTATATATACCCTGCTGTGATAAAGGAAAAAAAAAAGAACACGGGTATTACAGTACTTCCTCGTCAGCTTTTATTCTAGAATCAAAGAATCTGTCCACAATAGTATGAATATGGAACCCCATACCCTGGCGCGACAACCACAAAGTGGTCTTCACTTCCTGGCTACAGAAGCGGACCAGGCATTTCCACAAAAACATGACACAGGATGGGGATGGTGTATGACATGGAATAACTAACAGTGCTCAAATTAATCATTGCAATTCCTTTCTTCCTTTTTAAAAAATAAAATTAAAAAAAAAACAAGTTCATGGCTTTCGACAGTACTCAATGGCTTTCAACATATGAAACATAAGTTCTGTCCATTGGCACACTATTAGAGATCCAACTTGTCAATAAGTTTCCATTGATTCAAAGGGAAAAGAAAATAGTTCTACCCAAACATTGAGGTTCGAACTGCAGATATAACTTATGAAACTTGCTACAATTGACTTAAAAGACAGAAAAAAGAATTTATAACTTTGGAATTTCTAAGCTAACAGTAGATAATAGTAGGACAATAACAATTAAAAAAACCATAATAAATGAAAAGCACAGTTGTTGCAGGTAACCTAACTATACATTCATTTAGGTGTAAAACACAGTCCTCTAACAAATTAAGAAGACAACAAAAAAAAATAATTGTGAAATAGACCAAAGACCCAAGTGAAGTCAGAGACATCAATACACTGCAGAAAATGGGTGGAACAAAAATAAGTAGTTTTGCAAATCTAAAGGAAATTACTTCACATTCCTGAAGGCCTTGTAGGTTTTGGCAACTCATGCCCAAATGTTGTCACCAGCGTTTCTCACAGGGTGCAGAGCACTTGCATTCACGGTAAACTAGAAAATAATGACATTCCATAGGAAATGAATGTTTAAAAGGGAATTGTAAAAATACAATCACAGTCCACAAGTAAGCACCCTATATACTGCAATGTATACTGACATAAGAAAAACTCATGGCAAAATCACTTGGTTACATTTCATGTCCAATACAGTGTGGAATTACAATAGGTAACACCACATGATTTTATTTGAGATCCCTCTTCTTGATTTCTTTTCCAAAAAACGTCATTCTTTCCAATTGTCAAACATAATCAACTGCACTGGGACCCTTCCCCAAACAATGTTCTGCACATTTTCCAAGAGCAAACTGCCATAGAAAAATTAAATTGATATCAGATGTTTAGGAATGATGCCAAGAAAGATTGACCTTCTAACATTAATAAATTGCTGTTAACAAGTGCTGTCAACGTGTCCTTAATGAAAATGAAAACTCTTTCCATGAGACTGTCAAGGTGCTGATGCATTATGGACCTTGAATAAAACCTTGTATTTTATGAAAAAGTCCATTTCACATCAGCACAGTGTACTTCTATTCTGAGGAATTACATTCTCATGGCATTAAAATTTTGATTTGATGGAACTCTCAATGCAATATCAATTATTATTTTACAAACCAAATAAACGTACCATTTAATGGGTTAAGAGTCTACACACACATCAAGAGGAGGAAAAAAAAACATGGATAAAATAGAGAATGCTATGCAATACTGCTTCCCCATTTGTTAAAAAATCAAACAAAAAGAAATTGAGACTGAGGAGATAATATGAAATGATGAATCATTTGCCACTATACATGAACCAGACACAGGAAATTACAAACCATCTCTAATTGCATATGAGAATAGTCTAAAATATAAGGAACATATTTGCAAGTAATGTCAAGAAAAATCACATAACAGTTCTTCTTTTCAAGTTTCATAATTCTACACAGAGAATCTGCAAAACTTAGCTTGCCAACGCTACACGGTCATTTCCAGATGATTCAATTAGATATCACATCAAACTTAAGAAATACCTACAACAGTATTAGGTATGCATTTACCAAAAGAAAAGAAAAAGAAAACATTTTAAGAGACAAATTATATCTTCCAAAAATAGTGACTTCAAATTCAAATACAATAAAATTACATTAGAGAGGGAAATGATGCTGAGTGGATTGCAATTACAAACAAGTATGATCTGCATCACACATGTGTGCCACAAAGTACAGGGAGGTAAGTTCATTATACAAATGCATAAAATATAGACTACCTCAGCTCACTACCCACTCCCTCAGGTACTGCATACACTTATAAAAAAATCAGAAAGGCTAATAGACATCAACAGTTGTTTTCATTTAAGGCTTAACGGTGCTAAATACACTGAAAAATCAATGGCACTTCTAAGATAGAAAGCCACAAGCAGCTGCCAGACAGCAATGACCAGCTAAAAAGAAGATATTTTATAAGGGTTAGACAATATTTCGAATAGAACTCCCTTGTGTTATAATGTCAACACCAGGTCAGCACACATAATTGTGGTAAAAAAATGTTGGGGTCAACGCCACAAGGTCATAATCAAACACGGGATGTTGCAGTTACTGCACTTGTACATAATGGGCAAAGGAAACCCACAGACCCAACTGATAAAAGAGTACACCAATCAATTAAGTGACTGGTTATCACAAGTCGTAAAATAATTTACACCAAACTAGGGCCCAAGTCATAGACAGCAATGAGAACTATGGAACAATTTCAGAGAAGGACTTGACATATGCTTCATGAAGAGTGTTGACAAAATCTGGGTCATTCTTCAACAAGTAGTGGAAAGCCTGCAGAAGTTGATTTTTAGTTAAGGGTTCAGGCTTCAATGGAGGTGATCGCGATACTTGGTTCACCAATTGTTGGGGATGATTCTGAGGTGTTAATTGAGGCGTGGCATCGTGAGCAGGTGATGATGTAAACATTACCGGAGGCATAAGTGCTGGTTTTGGCGTCACATCCGGCCTCGAGTCCAACATGGGGCCCGCTGATCCAGGTGTGCGGGGAGACGCCAACACACCTTGCTGTAATGGCGTTGACACATTTGTTGGGGAGATTCTCAGAAAGTTAATTCCATTTGTCACATTTGAAACAGAGTTATTGAGTGCATTGACTCCGGCACCACTCTGGACTTTCTTCCCATTTTCTTTAGTAGGTTTCAGCTTGAAGCCTCTCTTTTGATCCTTCTGAGCTGATTTTGGCTCTGGTGGCTGCCCATCCGGTTGTTGAGGCGTTACTGACCTCTGTTGCTTCTCAATGTGTTCAACACTGTGCACAGGGTTCGACTTTAGTCGCTGAAGAATAGGCTTCAGGTTCGGGTCGTGCACCTCTGGGGCCTGAACCCTTTGTGCAGCATGCTGCGCTTGGGCAATAAAAAGAGCAGGTGTTTGTGTCACAACTGGCTTACTAGTACTAGCCATGGCAAAGAAATCCAAAACATTGCGAGGCGTCTCCGCTGGCTGAGGCTGCTGTGCATGGTTTGGCGATGAAACAGTCTTGGAAAAGTAATCTTCTTGTGCTTTGCTAAGCATCGTGAATATGTCGTTACCATTATTATTGTTGTTGTTATTGTGCACGGGTGCACTTGGTGGCACTGTCGGTGGCGGGCAGTTAGCTAGGGGAGCCTCTCTAACCAACCTGTCCAACACCCCAGCAATCCTCACACACTCGTCCTTGTCATAGAACCAAATACCGTTAATATCACACTTGGTATTACGATATAGGAGGAATGGTTCCTGTCGCTGGATATCCAGGCCTTGCATAACAGGCTCCATCAAGTTTTGAGTGCTTAGGCGGTTCATGATGAGTATGTTGTGAAACGGCTCCCCAGTCCGGCTGTACACGAACAGGGCACCCTCCACTTCCGTTTTCTTCCACTCATTCTTCTCGCCGTTAAATGAATACAGAGCCACTTGTGAGGCCTTCTCTAGGATATCTCTGGCGTAGGGATCGACGCGTTTGACGGCCGCAAGATTAATCTGATTTGATGCAGCATTTAAGTCCGCCATTTTTTCACCTCTATCGGCAAGTCCGTTTCTCGGCAAGAACAACACTGCGCAGCGTACTGAAGCTCGGCTATCTCCTTCAAACCGTTCCCACCAGTCCAGTCCAGAGAATTCACTGAAATATTAGTCACGGGCGTTCAAATATTCACAGATACACATAAAACTCTCCGGCGCGATCTTGTAGAGCGCCTCGGTTTTCAGGGATAAAAAGCACACACACACATCCTTTCCGAAAACTACCAAAACACTCCGATCAAACTTGTTTGTACTCTTCATCTTCTTCTTTTTGGCGAACTAGTGACAAAGTCCTGCCCAGTCCAGGGGTTTGAAGAAAAAAAAAGAAATCTATTTTTAATGTGACTCTTGTGAACAGAGATATATTAAGGTGTGCACACGTGCTAAAATATGAATTAAGTTGCAATGGGGGAAAGTGTGGATCACGAATAGAAGAATGTTTAATGCTGGGCGGGTGGGAAGAGTGGGGGAAAAGAGGAGGGGTGGATATGCCCGGGCACATCCCACTTCTTGAAGTATTTACAAACAAATGACCTATTATTCTGCTGTCATAAAATTCCTCTAAGGTATTTTCGATCGGTTATCTTTTTGTATCAATTTTGTTCGTGTTTTCGATTTCTGACGAGGTTAGAATGCTGCTACCAATTCATTGCTCTGATAGTTGATTCATAACCTTTAAGTGTCATATTTTCGTTAAGTGGCATTTTTAACTGCAGTGCTTGTGTTCGCAGTGCCCTACGTTCGGGTTTTCAGTGTAAAGAATTTGTTGTCGCATCTCATGTGGCAACCCTAGCGCTGCCCTAAACATGGACGACCATGTACAACAAGCACCACACAATGTTATGAATAAATTTTCTGTCATAGCTCTGCTCTCCTTTACAGGCTTGTCAAGATAATTTGATAATTCTGAAGTCACAATGGCAGCAATTCGACATACACTTCAGAGGGAAGTTTTCCAGCCCAACGATGAACGTTTGTTGGCTGTCATGCATGTCAGTAAACTCTTAAAGAAAAAGAAAATCAGTTACTTGTGTTTGGCTGTCACAATGGAAACTCCGATATGTGTAACCATTTACCAGGTAAGGGCATTAGAATGATTTTAGTGGTCTGTAATGGTTGTATCAAGCTTCTCAGTTAACACTCTGTTTGTGGTACCCAGGTGAAGAAGAATGACAAAAATGTGCTCAAGAAGAAAAGGTCATGGCAGCTCAATACACTTAGAGTTGTGGATGGCAGAACTCCAACAGTGGTTAGGAAATATTTATTGTTCTTGAATGGATGTCACTGAAAGCACATACTGAATTTAAATTGTTCCTCACTTACATTTACATTTCTAATAAGTGACAGTGAGGTAGTTTCATGTTATTTGAATTTCATCTATTCCTTATGCCTTCTTTGCAGGATTGCAGTGACCTGGACCTACATTTTGAAAAGGTGTTTCGATGGTTCTGCAGCAATATTCAGGAGAGACAAAACTTTATCATCCTTTTGTGGAAGGTATGAAATGTGCTAGGAGATCATGTGATAGGAATGTTAAAGGAAGCTGTCTTGTATATAAAAGTCACCTTATATTCATACTTTCAGCAATGCTGTATCCACTTGCCAAAGGAAAAACCAGAATTTCGCAATTTACCCGAAGATTGGACGGGTGATGTTGGACTATTGCCCGAAACACAAGTTATATTGACCCCAGGTTTGGTTTCAATCTGTTACCAATGTTAGGGGAACATAATATTGGGCTTGTTTGTGATAAATTATGCTATCTATGCTTTGGCAGGCTTTGTCGAACCAACTGAAGCAGAGGATTACCATGCACTTACAGAGCGGGAGCAGCAAGATCTGGACAAGGTCATGTCACAATGTGGTTTTGCCATTAGCAGTGCTGAAGCATTCATGGAAATGATTGCCAGAGATCTTTCTGTGCTTGATGGGGTGGGTAATTTTGTGTACAAGTGCAAATGAGATGTTTCTCACTATTGTTTTTATCTTGGACTCTTTGCCCTCAGGAAAATGTTCAAAGTGTACTGGCATCACAAGAGCAAGTGGAGATGTTAATGAATCAAATAGAGGCCGCTTTATCAGAGGTGGAAGTTGTAGAAACTCGTCTCAATGCATATGAGGAAGTCATTAGTCATGTTAGAGATGCTCTGGAGAAAATGGAAGAGAAAAACTCTTACATTAATATTGTAAATTGTAACAATCAGAAACTGCTAGCTGAATTGGAAAATGTCATTGTATGTTGACCCCCACCCTTTTTTTTTCTTTTTTTTACTTTGGGAGCATGTTGATTTAACATTCTGACTTTTGTGCCCTCGTTTTCTTTTCCAGTTTCAGCTTGAGCTGGACAGCAAGCACCAAGCTGCATTAACGGATGCAGATTTAACGAGTGCTTCAGGCTTGACCGATGCCATTGGAGCAGGAAAAGCTCTCCTTAATTCCATGAATGCTGAAATTCATCCTGCTCTGTTACGTATGGCAGCTGTTCAAGAACAACGGAAACGGTTTGACAAGTGGAAGGCCAAGTTTTCCCAGACAATATCTCGACATTTAAACAATCTCTTTATTCACCTTGTAGGCACTTTTCATTAATTCTTCTCTTTTTATTCCCCCTATTTCCCCTAAAAAGTATTGTTTAGATTAAATTTCCTTAAAACTTTTGTAGGGTAATGATGCTGGAGAAACTTTGAGTTTTCATGCAAATGAATTAACTTTACCAAGACATGAATCAATTCATCGTGAACTTGAAGTGTATGCCGAACTAATGCACTGGATGAAGGCAATGGATAGGAAAGCATACTCTGCACTAATGCGTGTTTACACCGGTGCAATCAGTAAATTGTATGATAGGGATATCAAGCAGTTCTTTGATGAAGCAAAGTTGAGAATTTCTGGCTCTAGACCTGAGAGGAAAGGTAATTACTTACTTCCCTCTCACCTGTTTTTTCTCTGTACTGTATTCACTGCTTCAATGTGATAATTTCCCTCAGGCAAAGGAAGTGGTTCCCGTGAAGATCTAGCTGGAAAACTGAAGCAGGGGGCTGTCAATGTAGTAAGTGGAGTGTCTGGAGCAGCTGCTGGAGGCAACCTCACCTTGCTTCTTGGAGTGGAGAGAGATCAATGGGGCACTGATGCCAGTGCTAGTGCTGCAGAGAGACGGCGCTTTGATGAGGTTTTAGAGCGTGTTTTGGCTCAACTAGAACCAGTCTGTCTAGCGGAGCAGATTTTCTGTGTTTCGTTTTTCCAATTAGATGTTCTCTCTCCCACAACAAAGGTAAATCCATTAGGGTATAAAGCTGTCAGGATTACTGAAATATTCTCCAGACATTTCTCATAGTGTATTGAATACCCTCAACCCAGAACACTCAGACCACACTGGATGGACTTATTGCTGAGGGGGCTGGTGTTGCAAGAGAGGATATTGACCCATCAGTTCCATTAAAGCGAGCTGAGAAGCAGGTGAATGAAGAAGTCCGCCGAATGATGGCAGATTTATTTGGATGCATTGAACCTGAGCTTGTTAGCTTCGTCAGTCATTATGAAAAAGTGGACAGTTTGTAAGTTGTCTCTTGTTCCATAGTTCTTCCTTTTTCGTCTTTGAACACATTAGTCGGGCCTGATCACTTTTTATCTAAATTTCTCTTCTTTACAGTTATTGCATGTATGTTTTGGTAAGGCTCAGCCAGCATGTCATGTCTGCTCAAGATACAGGATCATTTTTGAGCATGAGTTTTGCCTCTGCTCTTGTGCAAGTCAAACGGAACTTTGATCGTTTTATGCAAGCTCAGCTCCGATCGATAGAAGAAACGAGACCCAATAGGAAGGGAACATGTGGAATCCTCCCATTTGTTGACAATTTGGAGGTGGGTTTTACTTTTACATACTTCCTATAATTGTTTATATTCTTGTAACACATCTATGACATTCCCCCAGGATTTTGCACGAACCTCAGAGGAAATTTTTAAGAATTCAGACCGCAGGGCCGATCTAGATAAGTGGTACACTAAATTAGTTTCTGCCATGTTTGAAGCCATATCCCGTGTTGCTGCCGAGCATCCTAAAACACCGAGTGAAGTAGTGAAAATGGGTATATATCACTTTTTTCAAATAGTATTTAGATCACTCTAGATGCCTTTCTCACATCATATCAATTTGAACATTGTTACAGAAAACTACCATCATCTGTTTGCTCTGCTTTCACAACTTAAAATTAGTGTTCTTGACACACTTCGTAAGGAAGCCAAGCAAAGATACAGTGATGCTTTGAGAGCATATGTCACACGTTACTTTGGCCGACCGTTAGAAAAACTCAATGTAAGATCGAGATCAGTGGAAACGATTCCATTCAATTTAATATTCATGCTGCATCAATCCTGATTGTAACATTTGCTTTGCCCAACATAACAGCAATTTTTTGATGGAGTACAAACTAAAGTCAATCAAGGGGTAAAAGAATCAGAAATCAGCTACCAAATGGCTTACAGCAAGCAAGAACTTCGCAAAGTAATTAAAGAGTACCCCGCAAGAGAAGTGAAACGTGGCTTAGTCAATTTGTACAGAAAAGTTGAAAAACATTTGTGTGAACAAGAGAATCTCTTACAAGTATGTAATGCTCGTGCGAAGAAATTGATATTCTATTATATTTTTCTGTGTTGTGAATGAAAGCTTAATTTTATTTACAGGTTGTTTGGCGAGCAATGCAGGAGGAGTTTATTCAGCAATACAAGTCTGTTGAGGATTTGATTCAGCGTTGTTATCCAGGGTCTATGATTGCCCTTGAGTTCACAATTAGTGATATTTTAGAATTCTTTTCTGAAATAGCAAGATCTCACTAGAGGCTATTGAATTCAAAGATGCAATGTGTAAGCAATAATATAAAGCATTGTAGATCACCATGTTGAGTTTTCAGAATTATATATTTTGTAAAATGTTATTTAATGTATTAAAGTTTTAACTGCAAAAAAAATCTGTTTTGGTTCAATGCAATCTCTTGACTTCTTCAAATGTCAGATGTGATTGCACCTTTCTTGCTGTTGTGATAAGATGGATTCACAAATCTGATTGTAATGCTGAAGATTCCCGTGCTGATAAAATTTGGAAAAAAAATTGTATTAGATTTTTTTAAAAACAAGGTGATTTAATGAAACAATGCCCTCACTGACCTTGGGAGCAGCAGGAAAGTTTTCCCCCTTCAGGTACATATTTTGGAAGAGTCTTCCATCAAAAA
Organism: Megalurothrips usitatus; assembly: GCA_026979955.1. Classification (NCBI taxonomy): domain Eukaryota; kingdom Metazoa; phylum Arthropoda; class Insecta; order Thysanoptera; family Thripidae; genus Megalurothrips; species Megalurothrips usitatus. The sequence goes on from CM049596.1 coordinate 6,094,045, forward strand.
GTTGAGGATGAATGGTCTGCAAAAATTTATAACAATCAATATGAAACATAGACTCTTAGTTGCGAAGTAATGTAGCACTCTAGGTCGAATGGCACTTACCCATTTCTTTTGGACAGGATTGCCACAGACAGAGTTTGCCTGTAATAAGTGTGTGATGGCCCTTGTAAACAAGGTTGCTAGCTGCACACCTCGAACATTCACTCTCCCAACACATATTTTTGACAGTTCTTGGGAGTCCAGGGCTTGCGTATCTACCACCACTGCTGCAAAAATATTTACTTCCCAACTTTCAAGAATGCCAGCATCCTAAAGAATAAAAATGACTCGCATAACAAATGGCAGACGAGCAGGAAAAAGTTTTCAATATTGGAGACAAAGGTTCTTACATGATACAGATAAGATAGTATACATATAGGAGCAATAATATTTTGTGGAAATGTACTCAGTTTAATGGATGATAAATGCCCGGAAGAAATCCAGCCTAATAGTTTAAATCTTTCTTCATTGAGTTCATCTGATTTACTTAGCCATAGATCTAGAAGACACGGGCTTTCGTCTAGGGCAGAAAAGGAACAAAAATAATTTTACTTGGGGAAAACTAATGTATACTTGGCTAGATGGCTCATAGGCTTACCTGGAGGAAAGATGGCAGTTACTTTCAAAGCACTGTTCAAGCTCTGTGGTCCACTTGTGCACCACTCTTCTACTGTGGATCTAATTTCTGACTGGTCTGGATACTCACGAAGAAGAACTCCGTAGCACCGCCGACGCATTTGCCTGAGTGCCACTGCGGAAGGAGGCACTTCAATGCGGCAATCCTCTAGTGCTGTGCTCATCTCAAAAGGTAGTTTCCGTAGGATATTGTAAACAAATGAGGGTGCTTCCATACTAACATAATTGCAATGTGCTACAGACATGATTTTGTCCCATGTTTCGCTCCTAGGATCAGCAGAACCTATAACAACGCAGAAATTGCATTACTGTAAAAGGAAGTATTTTAAACGAAAATGTAATGATTGTACCAATAAAAGTACTCACGAGTGTTATTCTTAAAACTCTTTCCATAGCAGAGAATGCTCTTTCGCAGTTCTTCTGCTCGGCGAGGTGTTCTAAATAGATCACGGGATAACTGGCTGAGTTGACTCATCAGGTCATTTCCCTTTGGTAATTTTTGAATAAATCTTGCAATAGCTCTAACTAAAAGAGACACATATTCTTTATGATGTCCTCTAATTAGACGTCCATGAAAGGGCTGTTAAAGAGTATGGTTGTGGGCAAAAGTACACAGTCAACATGATAAAGATAAAAAGATCTAAGCGAAAAGACTGGGTACTACCTTAAGATCATCTGCTGAAATTACATCATTGCCCATCAATGTGGCGAGCACAGGCAGATCACAAACTTCAATTTGAAGATCTTGTGCTAGAGCAACTCTGTCATAGACAACTGTTCTCATTGTATTTAAATTAAGGTGTGCCAAGGAGAGGTAATAGTGGGCTCTATTTTCATAAATTACAAAGTCAGTATCTTGAGCTAAAATGGCCAGGCAATTGTTTTTCTCGGCATAGTGAGAGATTTCCTCATCACATTCAATCAGTGATCTTTGCACCTGAAAGAAAATTATTATCAATCTTTACAGAATTGTTGAAAGAAAAATATGATTTTTTTTTAAATTTTCATTTTTTTGTAAAAAAGTGCCCTTACTTCACACCTTTCCTTTGCCATGGCTGTCATAACATTTCCTGCTCCAGCTGGCAGCAAAAATTTGTCAGAGGGAACAGCTTCAACTTCAACACCCGTCTTAAGAGCATCAATCACCTCATGAGCATGATACATGCTGTCCAAACGTCTTTTGACCCACACAGATCTCTTCCCCTCTTGAGTAGCACCATCAAAAAACATAATGAGCTTGATTCCAACTCCTTAAATATGCAGAGCAAACATGGTGATAAGTAAACTGCAAAGCAGGAAACTCAAAATCTAATTAATTTTGGATGAGCTTACTTTCAAAGGAATCAAAGAAAAAATTAATGATGTCAGAAAACTCTTTGAATTGGCCACCACAGATCCAATCCATTTTTCCATACAGTTTAGTATGGCAACCAGAGCCATCTACCACAATGACAGGATCTCTGTTATACTTCTGCCTGTAAGATAAATTATGTGGCAGTTAGGCAATTACATAAAATAAGAGATGTATGTGTAGATGGCAATCGCAAGTAAAACATTGTGTTAAATTAGAGTAACTTAGGTTTATTACGGTCTTCCCCCTAACCAACACTCACCTGTATTCATTGGCAATTTCTTGAATGTCAACTTCATAGCAGGCTTCAGGACAGTACCGCTCAAGAAATGTTTGCAAACGTCGGACTCCCATGATGATGATGATGATGATGATTTTTATTATGGAAAATAGAGACCCTTCGCAGTGTAATTGCTATAGTAGGTTTGATAAATTTCCCTCGGCAGTTCCTCCTTTTAGCACAAGGTACTTGAAGAAACAATAGCCGCTGGGTATCTCAGGGGATCATATGATTTATTAGGACTGGCTGTACCATTGGTTTTCAGATCAATACAGTCCCGGGAATTCCTAGGATACCTGTGGTGACTAACCGCGGCTGGCTGTACTCTCATTTCCGCCTCACTCCATCTCTATTTCTCCCTTCCTTCCCCCCCCCCCCCCCCCCCCCCCCCCACTCCCTCACTCCTCTCCAGCGGTGCACTGTGTTGGTTTGGTTGTGGTTGTGCGCTGCTGCTGTGGCCTGTAGCTGCGTTCCAGTCCGCTAGTGGCGACTTGACGGAGCAACGGGGCCCGTCCGGTGTCCCTGGGCCGCGTTTTTTGTTAAAGTGGCGAATTGCTCCGTCGTATCGTATTTGCGGACGGTCGATACTCCCCGACGGATCCAGTGCTGGTCCAGTGATTTGACTAGAAAGTCTTCTGCTGTTTTGCCGAGTGTCTGCTGTTGGTGCTTTGTTCCCACCACTCCCTCTGTTTACAAGATGGATCTGTGAAACTAACCTCATTTGGTGCTGGGAGAGCCTTAAAAAAAAAAAAATCGGTCTGGAAGAGTAAGTTGTAGTGCGATGAAGCCGAACAAATTGCTAGTAGCGCTCGCTCTCCTGGCCACGTGCGTCAGTTGCGTGCCTGCCGAGTTTGTAGACGTGACGGACTGGTTGCAAATTGGAGGAGAGGTTTTGGCAAAGATCTTCCATACATGGGAAGTCGTCGGCCCGGATGGCGAACAAGATGGGCCGGGGGAATACCAAGGACCTGAGGTAATTACTTACCATGGTTGTGGTTTAGTTTTTAGTAAACATTGATCACTCATGCGATGTTTTACTACATTCAATGTTTGTTCGCAGTTGCCAGGAGTTCGACGGAGAGAGAGAAAGCTGCTTTCTCAGATTTCTGAAGTGAACCGGCTTGTGGGCCGTGTTGAAAATGCAGTTCATGCCAGCAGTGAAGCTACTGTTCGTGCACTTATGACCAGTCTACCAGATATAGTTCGTTTGGAACTACGGCTGGACCGGCTTACTGAGCTGATGTCTGGAGGTAGATCTAAGTTTTTCTGTGTTTGTTTAATGAAGTTCAAAGGAAAGCTTTTTTATAATTCAGGGTGTTTGTTTTATGTTCAGTGGCTGAACGCAACGGTGAGCTGAGTGACTACATAAAAAATGGGTATGACAACTCATCTGAACTGCAAGGTTCAGTTCCTGGTAAATCAGCATTTCGACTGGAAGCTCACACTCTCCTGGACTTTGCAAGTCATGCTGTTGCTCATGATGAATCTTCAGTACGGGGCCTCATGAGTAGAATTAACTCCCTTGTCGCACCTAACAGCGGTCCATTCCGCTCAAGAAGTATTTTCTTTCTGCTGAAGGATGCTCTTAATGTAAGTGTCCTTTTTATTACTGAACACTTTTTTTTTTTTTTGGTCTCATTAAGGACATATAAGTAAAGGAATTTTTGCCCGAACAAAATTTTCTCAGGAACAGGGAACTGGAGTGCTCTGCAGCACCCAACAGTCTCCTCAGCAGCTGCTTCTGAATCTTTACAACACAATCCAGCTTGTGCAACTGCAAGGTTTTGCTGTCATGCAATTTTCGTGGATGATACTACGTCTTTATGAAAAAGGTCATGCAATGTATATTTTTTTGTCTTATCCAGGCTCTTACACCAAATCTGATTACCATTTCTCAGTATGTCTGAATTTAATTTTTAAAATTTCTATTTATGCAGGCAATTTCAGTTTAGAGGCTAAAATATATGATCGCCAATTCAAGAAGCATCAGGAAAATCAGGTGGCTGTTGTCCGAGAAGCTTTAAGGGGTGCTTCACGAGCTGCGTGGCGTTGTGATCCCACACATCATGTGGAAGGTAGAACATACGATCAAGTCACCCGCCTCCTTCAAGTTAGTAACAAACACCTCTTCCCACAAGGCATGCTTACTTTTTACCTTCAAGGTGAAAATTGTTACCACGTGCCCATTGTTTTAGGGTTTCCTGGTTAATGAGGTAGATCTTAATGGAGAGGAAAGCTGCAAAGAAAATTGTGCATTCTATGACTACGCTGAAACTTATGGCTGCTTCAAGGATCAGTTCTGTGGTCAACAACCACGCTGTCATGGACGTCTCTTAAACTGCCAATTTTATGATGCTGACATGTGGGTTTGTCCTTCAGTAAGTATCAAAGGAAGGAGAAATATATTAAAGATAAGTTTTTGCTTATTAAAAATAACTTTTATACTTTCTTTTTATAAAAAATTTTAGACGAATATTACAAAACGCCGTTATGAGTTCCTGGAGTATGAAAGTGGAAAGGTATTAGGGCAGAAGAAGTTTTGTGACCGTGGCACTGTCAAAGTGGATTCTTGGTGGAGATATCTTCTCTGGCATTGCTCATACTGCATGTGTCTATGTGATGAGGAGGGACCCAACTCGGACCGATTTTTCAGTCTTCGCCCTGTACTGTCTGATATTGCAAACAACAAGTCAGTAGGAGGCATCTAGACAACTTCTTGCTATAAAGTAATCACTTGAATTGTTCTTAACACTGTGGGCACTGTGCTTTCAGAGTCATCACTGGAGTCAGACTGGTCAAGCAAAACAAGGTCTTCCATTTTCAAATTGAGCAAGGAACATTAACCCAGAAAGGACTCAGTAAAACAGAATTAGACTGGAAGGCGGTTGATGCATTCTCTGTGCATGGAAAGAACATCCGAGAGGGACAGGATTTCTTCAAATTGGACTGGCTCCAACGGTCTATTGATCTAGATGATCTTGTAGCACCTCCAGCACATGTCCTCACTGGCATTGCATTTAGGAGTCTGGGAGGGCACCTCAACTTAATGATGCGTGCCACCCCTGTTGATGTTAAAAGTGGGCAGCTTCGACCTGAGGGCAGTATCTGGATTGACAATTCAAACACCCCTAACAGCAAAAGCCCAAGGTAATGTAAACAGTTTTATGTTTTGGAGGATCCTTTTTTTAAAAGGTGATCAGTTTATTTACTTTATCAGTATCTTTGCGATCTATTGGTCATTCTCTACTTCTCCAGGACTGAACTAAAATTGGACAAACCGGATGTGTCTACCCGATCTCCTGCTTCTTCCATGCCAGACTCAAAACCTGACATGTTCATCAAATTCACCAATACTGACATGGCAGCTGATGCAGCACAAACAACTGTACCCTTCGTAGATACACAGTATGTTGCGCCTGATCCTCCCGTGCTTCTCAGTGGGATTGGAATTTTCCATAAAGGACAACCTAATTATGGTGGGTTTATTGCGCTGAAAGTATTCACTTATGACTACAGTGGCGTTATTGCGGCAATATCCCCCAATGATGAGTTGGAAGGGAACCCAGCTAATGAATACATTGTAGACATTACTCCGAATTAATGACCAGAGCTTTGCTTGCTATCTTGCACTCTACCCTACATGATACAGTAGTTCTCTTGTTTTAAAAATTCTTCTTGTTTTTAAAATCTCAATAGGAGGTTAGTATTTAATGATTGTTACTCCTAAAGTACCTAGCACTAATATTTTTCATAATGGGGGCCGTTTTGCATGGTGATGCAGAAGCTTTGTAGTGTGGTCAACTGTAATGCACAATCTTAATCTGTGATGTAAGACTCGAGTGTCTCTTTTGTTTTTAAGCTAATTATTATGCATTATGATTTAGACCTGAGGGTTTTTACTATCAGGAGAGGGTCAACTTAAAACTCCTGTGCCATGTAAATTATGTTTGAAGCTCATGTTGATCTGATGTGAAGGCAGCTAATTTTGAATTTTTATGAGGCTGTGCCAAGGATCTGTTACAATAACTAGTTTAATAGTGCAGTTTTCTTAGTTCTACAAATTTAAAATCTAGCAAAATAAATTCCTTTCCCTCTTTTTTCTTAGCCTTACTGATTATGCCTCCCTTTGGGGTTGCCCATCAATTTGAATTGACTTGTTGACTATTGTTATTTGAGACAACACATTTTTTGTTTTGTCAGCTCTACTGCCATGACATCACGGGTTTTTATTTGCATCATACCAAAGTGTGTAAATGAATTCCAGTCATAGTTAAGTGATATTTCTTTGAGTTTTTCCCTAAAAGTGTTTCCTATTTGAGCTTGATATATTTGAGGTGCCTCGCTGAATTTTGCTTTGCGAGTGCTTTCCTTTGTCAGTTCTCTGACTTTGTCAGTTCTCTGACTTTTAAGACATGGGAAAATTCCTTCGACATTCTTCGCATCAAGAAGGAGTAATTAATTGTAATGTTGTTTAACCATATTGTTATTTCACAACTCATTTATTTTATGCTTATATCGATTATGTGTGTTGACATGGCGTGTGTTTAATATTGTGATCAGTTTCTTACTTGAGTTATTGTTGAGCTATGAATGTGGTCCAGTATCCTCAACATAAAGAAACACTATTTTCTCATTAAAAAAAAAACAATTCCTGAAGTATTGTAAACCTTTTGTATTCTCGAGGTTTTAACTGGGATAGCCTCATGCTCCAAACTCATTAATAATCGTTTGATATTAGTTACCTTTTGTAAGATCAGAACTGAATGTATGCCGATTTAAGGGAGGAAAACTTCATGAAAAAAAATTGTGATTTTATAAGACTGTGGTCGGAAAAAATTGTCTTAGTGTTGAGAAATTAAAGAATTAAAGATTTTGAACTGAACACAACTATTTGTCATGACTTTTTTTGCCACCTTACCTTCCTCCCATAATTCTTCGACGCTGGAAAGCTTAAAGTAAAAGGGCCGCTTTCGAGCGCACGAGGATAGACACGGAAGACGAGGGACTGGTGGTGGCCGTCCTCACCTCACGGGGCGAGGTTTATTTTATTATTTTTTTGATTTGACATTCTGTCCTAATCACTGGCTGTCGGGAAAGACCTCCTTGACGAGGGTCTTCTTGTTCACCTTGCCCATGGGGTTCCTCGGCACCTGCGGCAGCACCCGCAGGGTCTTTGGGAGGGAGTACGGGGGCAGCTTGTCCCTGCCCCACGCGCGCAGCTGTTCCAGGCTGAGCTCCGCGCCGTCCCTCAGGCGCACCACGGCAGCTATCTGCAGTCATAAGAAGAAGGCCCATGGCGCCATGACTTCCCCCTCCTCTTCCTCGCCACCCCCGCGTGCTCTTGCTCGCAGTCTTCACTGTAGCCCACCTTCTGTCCCCACGTGGCGTCCTCGAGGCCGACCACGGCGCAGTCGGCGATGTCGGGGTGCGACAGGAGGCACGTCTCCACCTGGACGGCGCTCACCTTGTAGCCCCCGGTCTTGATGATGTCCACGGAGGTGCGGCCCAGGATCTTGTACGCGCCGTCCACGTACTCACAGGTGTCGCCTGCTCGAGTGCAGGGCAGGGCCGGGGCGCGTCAGAACCGAGGGGCGGGGGCGCAGGCTGGGCGAGTCGCCCCCACCAGGCCTCCGCCCTCCCTGCGCTGCGCCCCCCGCAGGAGACTCACCTGTCTTGAACCAGCCGTCGGCGGTGAACTCCTTGGCGGTGGCGTCCGGCTTCCGCCAGTAGCCGGCGCACACGTTGGGGCCCTTGACCAGCAGGTGGCCGACGGTGGGCTGGCCGTCCCTGACGCGGACGTGGGTGCCCTGGTCGTCGCCCTCGCACAGCACCTCCTCCCGCTGGGTGTCGGTGGCGGGCCGGACGAGGCGGACGCGCGCCGCAGGCAGCGGCGTCCCCACGAAGCCCGGCCGGCGCGCGGCCTGCGGCTCCAGCGGGTTGGAGAGCACCATGCCGACCTCGCTCATGCCGAAGCGCTCCAGCAGCCTGTGGCCCGTCATGGCCTCCCACGTGTCGAACACGGGCACGGGCAGCGGGGCCGAGCCGCTCGCCATCAGCCTAAACCGACACCGCCGCAATTTTTTTTAATTTAATAAAACTTATTAAGAGAATTTATAAGTACGAACATTATTTTTTTTTTCGCACCTCATCCTCTCCCTCATGGTATCCCTGACGTGCTGGCGCTGCTGCTCGGTGGCTCCCACCGAGGCGTGGTACTCCTCGATGAGCTTGGCGTACGACGTGGGCACCGCGTGGAAGACGTTGACCCGGGTCGCCTCGGCGGACAGCATCTCGGACCACACCTGGCTGGCGGAGAACTTGGGCAGCATCGTGACCCTGGCGGGATAATGTCGGAGCTTACTTCGAGAAGTTGTGGGTGAATAGTTTTTCCTCCCTTCTCAAGATTGGCTTTTTGGTGACCTGCCGCCGGCGGCTAGCGGCGTGAGCAGCGCGTTGACGATGCCGTGCATGTGGTGGAGGGGCAGCGCGTGCAGCACGTTGTCCTCAGGGCCGACCCGCCACGCCGTCACCAGCGCCTGCACCTGGGCGGCCAGGTTACCGTGGCTGAGCAGCACGCCTGGCGACAAGAAGCGGAGCCGTGAGCGTGAGCAGTCCGACGGGACGTTCGGCCGCTGCAGCACCCCCACCGGAGCGCGGTCTACCTTTCGGGAGGTTCGTGGTGCCGGAGGTGTATATGATGAGGGCGCCGGCGCCGAGGTCGGCGGGGTGTCGGGCCGCGGCCGCGTCCTCGCCGCGCAGACCTGCACGCAAGCCAAGCACACGGCGGTGACGGTGACGGCGCGCTGGCGGCCAGGTTGTCCGGCGGGGTGGTGGACGTACTGGGGTCCGCGTCGGCGGCGGCCGACGACCTCAGGTCGTCCCCGATCAGCAGCAGCGGCGGCGGCGCACCGGCGGCGGCAGCAACGGCGTCCTGGCCGGCCAGGGCTGCGAGGCGGGGCGCGGTGGCGGCCGTGGCGAGGAGCAGGCCGGCACCGCTGTCCTCGACGAAGTACTTGAGGGAGGACTCCGGGTGCAGCGGGCTCAGCGGCACAGCTGGGGGTCACCGGGGGTCACCGGGGAGGCTACAGAGTGTGGACAGCGGGCGGCGGGGCGTGCCGCGTGCTCACCGATCTGGCCGCTCATCCAGCACGCCCAGAGGGCCATGACGTAGGTGGCGTCGTTCGGGCAGAGGAAGGCGACGGTCTGCTGCCGCCGGCCGTCCAGCCGCCGCTCCAGCTGGTCCGCCAGCGCGCGGCTGCCGCGCCACAGGCCCGCGTACGAGTATTCGCCATGGCAGTCGCGGAGCGCGGCGCGGCCCGCGAAGTCCAGGGCGCGCCGGTACACGGCTTGCGCGGGCTGCCATTTCCAAAAACACACACAAAAAAAAAACTGGGTGGAGATGGAAGCGTGGAGCGAGGTGCCAGAGCGCCTGCGAACAGCCGGGTAGGCAGACCCGCCACGCTGCCGTGCATCGCTCAGCGCCACATTGCCTACCCGCAAGGGGCGCACGTGCGCTCCCGAACGCTCTGACCTGACACATTTGTGAACAAGATTAAAATGCAAGAAAATGATTATCGTGTCGAACTTACGGCTGCGCGGGCGGCCGCGGTGTGGAGCAGTCGGGAGCGTGCCTGAGGGTTGGGGAGCAGGCGTGGCCCCAGCGGGCGGAGCCGCGACGCCGCCACCAGCGACATGACTGCCAACCTGCCGGCGACAGAGAACGGGAGCGGCGAGTGTCAAGTCCGCGGGTCTGGCCGGTCTGCCCTGCCGCCGCCGCCGCCGTCACTGCACCCGGGGCTCGCGCCGAACACGGTTGTGCGTCGTCACGTTGTCACCGCCGTGCTTAACAGTCGGGCAGCGGGGCGACGCGGCGACGCGGCTAGCGGTCGGCATCCCGCCTCGCGCCACAGGGTGGGCCGTGGCTGCCCTGCCGATAAGCGCGACACACCCACACACTTCTGACAGTCGGCGAGCTCAGTCGCCGAACGCCGTGACGCTCACGCTCTTGCCTTCGCCGAGCGCCACACGACGCCTGTTACCGCTGCCGGCCACGAGAGCACGGGAACGGGAAAAGGACACGCGCACCTGCGGGTGCAGTATTCGAACCGGCGTCGTCGAGCCGCGGTCGTTATCTCGCCGCTGCCACTGCCGCGGCAGAATCAGCTGACTGGCGGCAGCGCCGGCCAGGACACACGCACCTGCAGGTGTCTCGCAGCTGTGCGCGCGGCCGCGGCGACAAGCCCGCCGACACTACTAACCTCTGTGCAGCTGTTCAGCTGTGCAGGGCCGCCGGCTCGGGGAGAACGGGGGGCGTGCGGTCACTGGACGCGGCGGGGCGGGGCGGGGCCGGACGGGGCGCCTGTGCTCGCGGCGTCCTGAGCCACTGACACTGGGTCTGAGGCCGGGCGGTGGCGCGGCGTGGCGTCACGTCACACGCAGCTGAGCCGGGAGGAGACAGCGGCGGCAGCGGTACGCAGCGCACCGCATCGGACCTACTGCCGCCCAGGCGACAAGGGCGTCCGCCGCCGCGTCCGAGAGACTTTCGCCGGCCCGCGCTGATTGTCTGGCGATGGTGCGAACCACGGATGACAGTGACAGAACCCGAACCGCGAGGGGAAGGGGAGGGGAGGGGCAGATCTAGCCATTCACCACATTCACTCAAAGCAATCCACGGTTCCCTCTCATAGTACATCAGAGGAAAGAGCAGAGATACAAGAGAGAGAGAGAGAGAGAGAGAGAGAGAGAGAGAGAGAGAGAGAGAGAGAGAGAGAGAGAGAGAGAATAATTGAGTTTGAAAGATGGAAAAAAAGATCACAAAAGTATTTCAAAAAATCACCATCACGATGGTATTTTTGGAAAAAAAAAAAAGTTGTATAATCGAGAAGGCATGCGACCGCAAATGGAACGGGAGTGAAAACCGTGCCCCCGTGCCCCCCTCCCCCCTCCCTTCCCGAAACGAGAGATAAGGTCATCGCGAGGGACATATCAATTAGATTGCTCATAAAAGCGGAGTATTTGTGACGCTATGGCGGAGTGTTATTGTTACTCAGCAGAAAGAAAAACAAATGTGGGTTCAACGGATTGCCGATGGTGAGACAAACTCGAAATGTAGTGGGAACGGAAACTATGATCTCGTCGGATGCATCGGCCTCAAACTTGATTTAGCGCTCGTTCCAAAATCACCGGACAAACTCGTCTCGTTGTGCCATCTCATCGGGCCATGACTCAGCGATCAGGGCGGCACAGGACACCCATGATAAGCGGCCGCCCGCGGTGGGGACTGGAGGACTGGAGGACTGGAGGGGGGCGGGCGCGAGGGGGAGGGGCGGCGGATGGGCAGGGGCGCTTACGCGGCGCGGCCTGGCCCGGGGGGCGCGGTGCGGTACAGTCCGCGGTGCCCACCGTAGTGCCACGCGCCGCCGCCCCGCGCTCGTCTTGTGCTGATTCTGCGCGCCGGCCCGGCAGATATAAGCCGGTCGTGGTCAGGCCGCCCGCACCACATCACATCCCCGGCCCCGCGGCACCGCCAGCACCGCCAGCACCGCCAGCACCGCCAGCTCTGCCGGCACCATGGAGCGCTTCGCAGGCCGTGTCGCCGTCGTGACCGGGGCCGCCGCCGGCATCGGCGCCGAGATCTCGGCCCAGCTCGTCCGCGCCGGCCTCGTCGTGGTCGGCGTCGACCGCCAGCAGCAGCGCCTGGAGGTGCGTGCGTGCGTGCGTGCGCGTGGACGGCAGTAAGGGCTAGGCGGACATGCGGAGCGCGTCCTTAAGTGACTCTCCCTCCCGCAGGACCAGGCCGCCGCGCTGTCCACGGAGAAGGGCAAGTTCTACCCGCTGGTGGCGGACATCTCCCGCGAGGAGGAGGTGCGGCGGGTGTTCCAGTGGGTCGACGACAACCTGGGCGGCGTGTCCGTCCTGGTCAACAACGCCGGCATCCACTTCTCCCAGCCGATCCACGGTCAGTGCCGGGTGTGCGCGCCGTTGCCGCCCCGCGTCGCGTGCCGCGCGTCGCTGACGGTTGCCCCCCTCTGTTGATCTCGGCAGACCTCGACGCCGCCAGCATCCAGCGGATCGTCGCCGTGAACCTGACGGCGGCGATGCTCAGCAGCCGCGAGGCGATCCAGAGCATGAAGAGGCACGACATTAAGGACGGGCACATCATCAACATCAACAGGTGAACGCGCGCAGTAGGGTATTCCGGAGAAGCCCAGACAGGAAGTGGCGAAGAATAGTCGCCAACACCGCTTGCTTCGAAACAATGATCGTCTGATTTTTTTTAAAAATGTCGACGTTGTTTTCTTGTTGCAGCGCCCTCGGGCACAGATTGTGGAACTTTCCGAATGTGTCCTCGTCGGCGTACTCGGCCACCAAGTTCGGCATCACGTCCCTCTGCCAGGGCCTGCGCTACGACCTCACCCGCCTGGAGGGGTTCCGCACCCGCGTCACGGTGGGCTTGTCCGTCTGTTAAAACCAAGCACTCCTTCACTGCACCGTCCAGTGTTTGCGTGCTGCCCGCGGAGCGTGTGTGTGTGTGTGTGTGTGTGTGTGTGTGTGTCTGTGTGAGTGGTATGTGCGAGATGGCCCCGACGAGATGGCAGTGTTCTCCACTACGTCCGTGACGCTTAAACGACGATGAACTGGATGCCGGTGTTTTCGCGTTTCAGAGCGTGTCCCCTGGAACAGTCGCGACGGACCTGGTGCCCGAGTCCTTCAGGAAGGACCTCAAGGACCCCGACCAAGTCCTCCAGCCCCGCGACATCGCCGACGCCGTCCTGTACGCCCTCTCCAGCCCGGCGGCCGTGGAGGTTCGAGGCGTCCCGGCGGCGTCCGCCACACACTTTTTGACAGCCTTACTCTGCTGACCTCACCTTAACCGAGCCTGGCCGGCCACGACCCGTTTCTGTTTCAGATAGCCGAAATAAGCCTGAACGCAATCGCCGGGAGGCTCTGAGCGCCCCCCCCCCCCTCCCCTCGCTTGGCCGCCGCCGCAGCCGAATCTAAACCAAAGACTCGTGGCGAGGACTGTGCACGGCCGGCCGGCCAAGACCTAGAGAGGATAAGGTCTGATCCTCGCTAGCCAAGACAGGCCCACGGCGAGGCGAGAACGTCGTGGCTTTCGCAGGCGGTGTCCCCCCCCCCCTCCTCCATAGAGTTCTAACCAGCTCTGTTCCCCCTTCCCAAGTCCCCCCCCCCCCTTCTCCGTTCTCACAGGATCGTGTACAAAAAGTACAATGTGAATCAACTAAGAAATGAATTGACGTGGAGGTGGAATGCGAAGAGTAATAAGGCACTTCCAAAATGCCAATGTGACATGGAAACAACCAAGTGCGCTTCTCTAAACTAGGGTTATGGGATGGTCGCGTCGTCTGCTTCTAGCCTCGCGCGGGGTGAGCGACGGTAGTCGTGTAGTCTCGTCGCCAGCTCCGGCATTCAAAATCGCACTGGCGCGCGCGAGCGGTGGATATACCCCGTGCCTTTGGGCTCTTTTGGGAAGACGCGCGCAGCGCCGAGTCGCCGCTCCCAGTTGCACGGCACAGACTTTTAACACAGACCGAGATCTGCCGGGCGGCTGTGCCTCAAAAAAGTTTCTTATGTGGATTATTATAAAAAAATGATGCTTTGTAACCTCATGTACTCGGCATTATTTGCTGCCCCTACCCCCTACCCCGACACACCTTTGCAGCCTTTGCTCAACCTTTTGTGCCGCACCTTTGCGTGATGAAACTTCATCTACTTCTGGCAGACACTGCAGTCACAAAAGGTAGGCCTTCATCGGCGTTGGCCGGTCCTTGGCGGTGGGCGGCGGCGGCCCGGCCGGGCAGTGCGTGGGCGGCACGACGGCATGCAGCTGCGGGGCGGGGGTCCGCGGGGGCGTGCCGCGGCGGGGACGTCGAGTGGCCGAGTGAGGCGGCGCGGCCCGCATCGCACACCGGGGCGTCGTCGTCCACGTGCACGGTGCGTCGCGGTGCCGCCGCCGCCGCTGCTGCTGCAGTTGCTGCAGTAGCTGAGCGCCCAACGCGATAGCGTGCTGCAGCAACTGCGGCGGCGGCGGCGGCGGCGGCGGTGTTTGTGACGGGGCCCCCGCCAGTCCAGCCCGTCCAGTCCGCTGGTGCCCCGGTCCGGTCCGGACGCGGTGCACGCTCCCCCTCCGCACGGCCGCGCCGCAGCCGCCGCCGCTCGCCTCCCGCGCGGCCGGCGCTGTGCCGTGCCCAGGACGCTAGCGCTGCCGGCGCTGCGCTGCGCCGCGGCCAAGGCGAGCCGCGTCCCTGCCGGCCGCGCCAGTCGAGAGTCGGGTACCGAGTCGGCTCGGGCCCGCGCTCCTTCAGCTCCGCGAGCTCCGACCTCCGCCGCCGCTCCCCGCGGGCAGCCGGCCGCGCACCGGTGCAGCAGGACGACGGCGACGTCGTCGTCGACGTCGACCTCCAGCTTCCCCCCGCCGCCGAGTCCACGTCGTGCGTGACAGACAAGGAGCAACAGGTGCGCGCGCAGACACTGCGGACGTGTGTGTGTGTGTGTGAGTGAGATAGAGAGATGCGTCTGTGAGTGAGTGACTCCCGAATGGAGCCAAAGGAGCCGTCGGCGCCACAACGCACAAGTGACAAGTCCGCGGCGTAGAGAGCGACTCTCGTGCCCCGATCCAGGATCACGCCAAGGAGTACCGCGGGACCCGGGACCGTGCCGCCGGCAGCGCGCCGGCACACACACACACACACACACACACACACACACACACAGGTGGGCGGTGGGCGGGGCCCGCGGGGTCGCGGTGCAGCGGACCGTTTCGTGTCCTCCTGTGTAATGGAGCGCCGCGGGTGAGGGCGCCACACACGGCCACACACGGCAGCTCATGGAGGCAGCCCATGGTCCTCACGGCCCGGCCCACTCACGGACTCACGTCATGGGCGCGCGGGGTCAGCGCCGAGTGCCATGAATAATGAGCCATGAGGGGGAGGGAGGAGGGTGGGCAATCATCTGGACCGCTGCTGCTGCTGCTGCTGCGGCGGCCCCGATCAGTTACGGCTGCTCGGCCCTTCAGGAACGCACTCGATGCGCTTCGTGTCGTGATCGCTGACGGAGCCTGGGGCCGAGCGGTCCGTGAGGCGGGGGCGGGGCGGCGGCGGCGAGGCGCTGGCCGAGGCCGAGAGGGTCTTGTCGCACGACAGCAGCGCGCAGCGGGCCGGAAGCAGACACTTGGCGCTGGTCCGCGTAGCGCAGCGCGCAGCGTGCTTGTCCCCGCGCCGCCCCCCCGCCGAGGAGGAGGCCCGAATTCCGACGCACCTCGAGCAGCTGAGCGCGGCGCGGCGGCGGTGGGAGCGGAGCGCCTGCCGGTGCCGGGGTAGGCCGGCCCGCCCGACACATACGCGCGCAGCGGCCCCGGGCTGCCTACCCGGCGGGCGGCGTCTCCGCGCCCACCGCACCCACCGCGCCTGCTCATTTGCATTCCCGACGGCTCGTTGGGAGCGTTTTGCGCCTGCAAGCGGTAGTGGCGGCGGCGGCGGCGGGGAGGCGGTCGGCTGCGGCAGCGGTACCGTTCCGTTCAACCGGCCGGCGTTTCCCGTCCCATGGCATCGCAAGGCGGTCCCGCCGCCCGCGAGTAGAGAGAGAGAGAGAGAGAGAGAGAGAGAGATCAGTATGCAACCGGTCGTTTTCATTTAAATGCATTCAAACCGTTTGAGAAGCGGTCGATCTCTACGGCCGGCCCCGCGCGCGCGGCTGCATAGAGGACAGGGCCAGCAGGTCCCCGAGACTGAGAGAGAGAAAAAGAGAGAGAGAGAGAGAGAGAGAGAGAGAGAGAGAGAGAGAACGCACGGCGCAGCGCTGATAAGCAGGTGCACAGATGGACAACAAACACCGCGCGGTGCCAGAGCGGCCAGTAAAATACCGTGAACTCGGGTCTCTCCCTCCCCCCCCCCTCTCTCTTTCTCTCTCTCGCTCTCGGCGCAGCGCGGGAAACCGCTTGATACGCGGCGGCGGGGTCCGTCCGTAAAGTTACCGACCGTGACCACATATAGCCGTGCGCCGTGACGTGGGGCTCTTGTCGTCTGGAGCGCACCCGCCGACCCTCCTCGGTTTAGGAACGGCCCCGATTACCGCACCGGCGGCGGCGCCGCCGCCGCTGCATCTGCTGCATGCCGGCTCATCAGCGCTGACGGGGCGCCGCCGCCGCCGCCGCCGCCGCTGCCGGGTCCGTGCGTTCGGCTATTAACGTGTAATGCGCAGCGGCGGCGGCGGCCGAGTGCCCCCGGCGCGGCGTGGCACGGACGCCGCCGCTATCAGGCCCTCAAGGCAAGTCCTGCGTGCCGTAATCTTCTACCAATCTGCGCGGCCGGCCCCGATAGCGGCGCCAGGCTCCGCGGCCCGCACCCGGCGGCGCAGCACCGCACTCGTCTTTTGTGTTCCTTATTTTTCCACTTTCATCGGCCGCCCAAGGTGTGTCACCGTGTCCCCGACGCACCCGCGGCGCTCCCGTCTGCGTGCTTGACGACGGCGTGCTCGGTTTCATCTCGGCGAGGGCGACACCTGCGGGTGACGAGGAGGACGGCCGGGCAGGGCCGCCAGCACCTCTGCCGCCGCCGCCGAAACTGTAAGCAAAGCCTGTGACCGCAAAGCCGCGGTCCGCGGTCCGTGGGCCGCAGGCAGCCGCAGGCCGCAGCCCTGACCGAGACCGAGACCCCCACCAGTCCGGAGGCCCCCTGCGGCCCCGCGCGCCCCGCCGCGCACACGGGTCTCGCATGCCGCGGCTCCCCGCGCCGCCGCCACCACCGCCGCACCGCGCCATATTTTCCCTCGTATTTTCCGTGGGAAAGAAAAATAATATGTGACGGGGGCGGCGGGGCGGGTCGAGCGAGTCCTCGCGCGGAGACTTGAATGCGCTTCCCGGCCAACCCGCCGCCGCGCTGCCAACAGCCGATGTCAACAGGTGCCCCCCGGCCCGCCTGCTTTTCTGCCCTGATCGATTTTTCTTTTATTTGGGGGGGGGGGGATTTTTTTTGTTTCTCGTCTTTTGTCCTCTTTGGAGTGGACACGCTCGCGTTGCGGCGACACGAGCGTGCACGGCCTGCCACACCCCCGCCACGCCCCGCCACGCCCCGCCACGCCCCGCCACGCCCCGCCACGCCCCACGCACATCGCTCATGTAATTGGGAATCGGGGCACGTCCGCGGCCGTCGTCCACTCGCCGCTGTCGTTGGAGTCAGTGGTGCAGTCAGTAACCGGTGGCGCGCGCTGCACTCTCCGCGCTCTCTCCCGCGCGGGGCCGTCCCCCAAGCACGTCGTCGTCATCCCCGAGGACGGCGACGGCCTCCGCCGAGACGCCGCCGCCGCCGCCGCCGCCGTCAGGGGCAGCGTCCGCGGTCAATTGGTGACCGGCCGCCGGCGCGGCACAGATAAGAAGTGTTAACCCGCGCGGCGAGTGGAGGCAGCCGGCCGGGAGTCGCTGACTCCCGGACCACGCCCCGCCGCCGCCGGCACACCGGCACACCGGCACACCGGCACCGCCACGCCGCCTGCCAGGCCCCGGGTGGGCAGCCCCGCCGCACAGCCGCGCGCCGCGCCGCACGCATTGCCTACCCTCCACGGCGCCCTGACGGCAGGCGGGACCGGAGGCTCCCGATGTGGGCCGCGCCTTTTTGTCGTGAAACGGCCGAGCGCCGAGCGGGCCGGCGGCAGGGCACTGCGCGGCGCGACGCGACGCGACACGGATGTTTAGGCGCGTGTGTGCGCTCGCGGCGGTGTTTACACGACGGGCTGCCACCGGCGCGACACGCCCAGCGCCATCGAGCAGGGTGGCCGACCGGAACACGACGACGGGACACTCGGTGATGACCGTCATGATGATGATGATGATGATGATGACGAATGTCAGCGGCCCGTGACCCCGCACTGACTGCCACTCAAACCATTCACAGCAGACGACGCTTCAAGCGACGACGCCGCCCCACAAATCTGAGGCGCGAGGCCTGGCAGTGTACACACACACACACACACACACACACACACACACACACACACACTGCATTACGTGCACCACCGCCGCGGCTTTGGCCGGTCGAGCAGCGCCGCTGTGAAGCCGTGCGTCATCTCATTTTGTCTCGTCAAGCCCAAACCGGCCAAGTCCTGCCAGGCAGCGCGCGTGAGAGAGAGAGAGAGAGAGAGAGAGAGAGAGAGAGAGAGAGGAGAGGGGGGGGGGGGGAGCCTCGCCTCTGCTGGGCTCTTGATGCCTCGGCCGTCATGTCACGGTGCTGTGCAGGACCACCGCCCTGCGCGCCTCTAGAAGCTGGCGCTAGACACTGCACTAGAGGCCCCCTGCGCTAGACGCACCTAGCATTGCCCCCCCCCCCCCCCCCGCGGAGGAAACCGTTCCCGCTTTTCGTGGTCCCGTGACGTTTTCATTTCATTCACGACCGTGACGGCTCTGCTGCGCTCCGCGCCGCGCCCCGCCCACTCCCAGCACCCCCCGCAGAGCGCCTGACGCACCGCAGTCCCCGAGAGCCGTCCCCGGAGAAACGGTGTTCCGTCGTACATGGGCGCTCGAGATAGCAGAGGTGTTCTCGGCGGTGTACAGGTGTCGGAAACCGTACGGCATGGCAATGGCTGGTTAGCGCTCGCTCGCCTTGGCAGGACCAAAAACCTCGCCAGTAGTAGTGAGCCCTCTGTGAGGTCTCAGTGTCATCGTGTCGTCCGCGCTACCAGGCAAAAAAAAATTTTTTGTTTACTTTCTAAAATTATTTTTGTTATTACTACGTGTTTTTTTTTTGTTTGTTTTACACTGCCGAAATGCGGGGCGGGTTGGGAAGGGAAATCTGTCGGTCGGAGGGTCTCACTCTTGCTGTGCGCGGGTAAGAGAGAGAGAGAGAGAGAGAGAGAGAGAGAGAGAGAGAGAGAGAGAGAGAGAGACAGGGGCAGGGGGAGGGGCAGCGATGTCCGCGAGGCACGCTTCCATCAGATATGTTCCTTGTATGTTCCCCAGCCATTGTGTGCCGGCCGGCCCGCCGGCCCGCCTCACCACCCCCGTTCCTGTTGTGTTGTTTGTTGGGATTTGGCTGCTCTGTGTTGTGCAGAAGGGACAGTGTATAACTGCGCGGAGGGCGGGGGAGGGGGAGAGTCAAAACCCCGGAGGACAGAGAGAGAGAGAGAGAGAGAGAGAGAGAGAGAGAGAGAGAGAGAGAGAGAGAGAGAGAGAGAGAGAGAGAGAGAGAGAGAGAGAGAGAAGGGAAGGGGGAGACTGGGCAGCCCGCCCGCAGCATGGCCATAAACGCGTGTGAATGCACGGCGATGCCCACAGTGCGCAGGGAGTGTAGCACGCACGACCCGACCTCTCTGCTAAATGACAAACTACGAGCAAGTTTACTGCACGGCGTTCGAGTCGAGAGAGGTGTGCGGAGGGACGGCCGTAGCCGCGCCCAGTTCGACCCGTCCCGTCCTGCCGCCGCCGCCGGTGTCGCACGCCGCGGCACGCCGCGCCACGCCGCGCCACGCCGCGCCACGCCGAGCCACACACGGAGCGTGCGGGTCCAATGTGTCAGTGTGTCCCCGCGCGGCTCGGACGCGGCTGTGCGCTGTTCGGCTCTCAAGGCCGCTCGGCTAGGCTGTGTTCGGCTAGACTCGGCCGCGCGCACGCCACGGCGGCGGCGTTCTGCAATAAGCAAAGCATAATCGCGTCACCAGGTGCGGATCCAGGAGACGAGGTGGGGGAGGGGGGGGGGGGGGCGCTTCGTTCGGTATGGCCGCCGCGTCGTTTTCCCACCCGATATAATGGCCGCCCACAGGCCAGGGGGCCGGCAGTCACGCGAAAGCCGCGGGTTCAAATACCAGGCATTCTCTTATTCGTCGCGCGGGGGAGGAGGAGGAGGAGGAGGAGGAGGAGGAGGAGGAGGAGGAGGAGGAGGAGGAGGAGGAGGAGGAGGGGGGGGCGCACTAGACCGAAACTAGACGCACTTAGAAGAGGATATCTGATGCACTAGAGCGGGGCCGTCGAGGGGGGGGGGGCGTGCTGCTCCTCAGGCACATAGGAGAGGAGGTTAGGTTGTAGGGGTCAGCCACTAACCGCGGGAGGCATGAGAGAGAGGGAGGAAGAGAGAGAGAGGGAGCGAGCGAGGGAGAGAGAAAGGTAGGGAGGGAGGGAGAGAGAGAGAGTAAGCACACAGAAAAAGGTAAACACTCATCCCGACCGAGCAGCCGCTGTCGTCGTGTTTTGGAGACTTTCGCTATATGGCGGCAAATATTGGCATCTGCCCCAAGGGCAGTTCGCTCGCTGTAGCCCTGTGCCGCGTGCGCGTGTGTGTGCGTGTGCGTGTGTGTGCGTGTGTGTGTGTGTGTGTGTGTGTGCGTGTGTGTGTGTGTGTGTGTGCGTGTGCGTGTGTGTGTGTGTGTGGACGGGGGAAGAGGAGGGGGGCCAAATAGCAGACGAACAGTGCCCACTGTAATCCCGGTGACGATAGTTTCGCTTGACGTTGTTTGACGAGCCCTTTCCCGGATTGGGGGAAAGGGAGGGAGAGAGAGAGAGAGAGAGAGAGAGAGAGAGAGAGAGAGAGAGAGAGAGAGAGAGAGAGAGAGAGACTGCAGGGAGGAGGGAGAGGGGAAAGGAAAGAGATGTGGGGAGGGGGGGGGGATGGCAAACGTTTACAAACTACTGCAGCAGCACAAACGCGTGACTTTTGCTCCAGGAAAAGGCTGTGTGTGTGTGCGCGCGCGCGCTCGGCTGGCGCGTGAATAATGCAAAGACGGAAGTATGAACATCATCCTACTCAAACACGGGACGATATTATCATTCCTCGCTGCGAATGTGTGTGTGAAAGAGAGAGAGAGAGTGAGAGAGAGAGGAAGGGAGAGAGAGAGAGAGAGAGAGAGAGAGAGAGAGAGAGAGAGAGAGCTGGGACATCGAACTCGGCTTGAGTCGTTCCCCGAGTCCCACCTGTAGGACCGGGCCCGCACACTAAAATGCATTCCAGGTCAAGGGGCCGCCATGCCATGCCGGGCTGTGCCGAGCTGTGCCGTGTTGGCTGGCTGACTGGCCGGCTGGCCGCCAGCAGCCCCCCCCCCCCCCCCCCCCCCCCCCCCCCCGCTGCTGCAGCTGCTGCAGCTGAGGGCAGCCAAAAACCCGTCCGCGGCGGACACAATGGCAGGGCTGCGGCGTGGCTGCAGGTATGAGTTCGGAGCCGGGCCGAGCCCGCATGGGAGATCTCCCCCCCCCCTCTCTCTCTCTCTCTCTCTCTCTCTCTCTCTCTCTCTCTCTCTCTCTCCCTCTCTCTCTCTCTCCCTCGGCCCCCCGCAGAGCCCGTGGCGCCCCACCGCCCCGCCTCGGCCGGGCTGATCTCCCGACTCGTCCCGCAGTATGAGATCATCTCCGATCGGGCTGAGGGGGGCCGCGCAGGGGTCAAGCCAGCGCCCAGCGAGCGCGAGCCTGTTGCCTTGGAGCAGAGGGCCTGGCGGGGGGGGGGGGGGCTCCAAGCGTGCTAGATCTGTGGGAGGAGAGCTCCTAGAGCTTTAGAGGGGCCGGGCCCGTGAGGTGAGGCCCGGGCGAGCACACCTCCGCGGGCCCCTCCGAGTAGTAAACACACTCTCTAAAAACTCATACCAAAAACACTCTCTTTATTTTCACGTTCTTTAAATAAAATTAAAATGACAAAAAGAAACAATAAGACTGAGACGTTTGCCGTCGACTGCGTAGTCAAAATGACAACGAGTTCTTTGCCCCCCGCTATATCAATCAGCATTAAATATGTATCCCTTAGACGTGGTGCGGTCTGGTGGGCCGTGAGGGTGGGGCCCGTGTGGGGGGCGGGGCCCTGAGCAAAGCCCCCGTGAGCTGTCTGGCGTTCAGCGCTGCCAAGTCTGCCGCGAAACACATGGCGGAGGCTGCCGGGGTCTCGGCCGGGGCCACATGGATCGGCGATGACCTGCTGTCCGTTCCGTTCCGTTCCGTTCCGTTCCGTTCCGTTCCGTTCCGTTCCGTTCCGTTCCGTTCTGTTCGCTGAGGCGGGCCGAGCTACGGCGGGATGGAGGGCGCCCGTAGGGTAGGCAGTCCCGCCCGCCCGGCCGGCCCGGCGGGACTGCCTACTCGCACGGCGGCCCGCCCGCCGTGAAGACCTCCGCGCGGGCGTGTGTGAGTGAGTGAGTGTGTGTGTGCGTGAGGGAGACAGACAGAGACAGAGAGACACACAGAAAGACAGAGGTGGAGCTTCGATACTCGTGAAAGCTCGCGCTGCTCGGTCCGCCTACGCGTGCGCTTCCACCTGGCAATGCGCCGATTATAGTACCCATACGGGCATACGATGATATCTCTTTCCCTCTCTCTGTCCCCCCCCCCCCTCTCTCTCTCTCTCTCTCTCTCTCTCTCTCTCTCTCTCTCTCGCCGCGGAAGGTTTGTGGCTGCTTGAGACAATGCTTCTCACCCCCGCGGGGCCTATCGCCTCCCCCCCCCCCCCCGCCCCCTTCCGAGGGTCTTGCCTTTTTCTCCCCGCCCGGCGTCGTCCGCTGGGCCAATTTTCGGGACGAGTCTTAGCGTCCGTGCTGCTGCTGCTGCTGTTGGGGGGGAGGGATTACTTTGCGTGATTTAGCTCGCCATATATTAATTTTGCCTCCAATACGGATGCGGAGGAAGGTTGTGGGAGGAGCTGGGAAGAGGAGGGGCGGGGGCAGTGAGGCTCGGCTAGCAGCCGACGAAGTCGCAGCGGCACAGCGGCACACGGCAGCGAAACACGGATCAGAAATTTAGAGGAGGCTTTCTGAAAGGGGATGAGGGGCGGGGGAGAGGGCGAGGCTCGTGCTGGAGGGGTAAGGGGCGGCACGGGCCGCCACTTGTGTTCCCAAGGACTTTGTGGAGAGAGGAGGCGGGGGGGGGGGGGGCACTAATCCTAATAATCTCTTGTGGCCCACGCAGCCCCCCTTTCCCGCCCCCCACAAAACTCTCTCCCTCCTCCCCTGCAAGCTGTTCACAATTTCTATCCGACACCGCGGGGGAGCCCCTGTCCGTCACCGCTTCGATCGCGGCAGCAGCAGCAGGCGGCTGCCAGCAACGGCGGCGCAGCGGCGGCGGCAGCCCATCCCCGGGCTCGTCAGGGTCAGACAGGAACCCCGCGGCGGCGGTTTTGAACCCCCCGCAAACCCCCCGCCAAGTTCCCCTTCCGCCTGACTGCACCTGCCTGCCTGCCTGCCAGCCCATGGCTGACTTCTTGTTTGGTAATTTAAATCAGTTTTGCGCGCGCGCCGCGGCGCAGCGCAGCCTGGCGGCGCAGAGCGAAAACTTTTTAAAAAAAACAATAAAAATAATAATACAAGGCTGCAGATAATCATCGGCAGACGCAGGTAATCCACCTGTGCCTGACTTGCGCCGCCGAGGACAGCGCTATCGTCTCCTTGTTCACCCTTCCGCGGTCGTGCGGCTGATAAGAGAGAGAGAGAGAGGCAAAACAAGGTGGAGTGAGGGGGGAGAGGGAGAGAGAGAGAGAGAGAGAGAGAGAGAGAGAGAGAGAGAGAGAGAGAGAGAGAGACCGGGAGTATGTCGTGTGTGTGTGCCACCCCACCGATTCCTATGGTTGTTCTGTGATGACGCAGCGAGCGGGCCGCGCCAGAGCCGCTCCAGTCCTTTGTCACACACACACACACACACACACACACACACAGAGGAGGAAAACGGTTGCGGGGGGAGGATGTGGCTCACCCCGGCCAATCAGAGAGGAGAGCAGCGGCCCCCCTCCGACAAGCACCACTGTCCGTCCGCGCTAAGCCTGCTCAGCACGGCGCAGCACGGCGCAGCCCCCCCGCAGAGACTGCAGACCACACGCCCCCCCCCCCCCCCCCCCCCTCCCCATTATGCTGCCCCGAAGCCGCAGCGAGCCGCAGAGCGCACAAGCGCGCGCCCGGCGGTCTCTGAGATTCCATGGATCTGAAATGCATTCGGCCCGAAAGCAGAGCCACGGAGAACGGCGATGGCGTGGCGATTTATTATTATTATTCCCAAAAAAAATCATTCTTAACTCATCGTTATTATTTATATTTTAAAAAAATTCACAATATACTCGTCGAAGTTGAACCACAATATAATCTCTGTCGCTTCGCCTTTGCGAAGCGACACCCGCGCACGAGTGCGACAGTACAGACGCATAGGAGCTGCGTGGCAACTAACTGTGTTCGAGCAGGAATCGTAGAGTCGGCAGAGCGTGGTTATGTAGCGGCGGCGGCCGGGCCTCCTGAGGTGCTCTGTCGGGTGCGTGCGTGGTGGTGGTGGTGGTGGTGATGGTGGTGCCCGGGCCGTGACCGGCGTGTCAGTCACCTCCGCAGCCCCGCCCCGCAGCTCCATACCTCACCATGTCCCTCCACCGCCGCTGCGCCGTCGTACGGGACGGGCGGGCCGCGGTATTTGATACGGTGTCGGAGCACGGCGGCGTGCCGTGCACGGCTCCGTGCAGGGCTCCGTGCAGGGCTCCGTGCAGGGCTCCGTGCAGGGCTCCGGGGAGGCAGGAGCCGGTAGGAGCCGCGGCCCTTCCTCCGGACATGCGTCGCTGGCCAGCGCTCTGCCCACTGCACCCGCCGCCGCCGCCGCCGCCGCCGCATGACGCTCCTGGGGGACGCCAAAGGAGCGCGCCCCGCGTGGAAGTTTAGGAGTCCTAAACTACCTCAGTGCGAGTTGGAAATATTCCTTTTTTTAAATTATTATTATTATTAATTTTTTTTAAACATCCCCCAAAACGATCAAATACTTTTTTCTTTTGGGGGTGGGCACGCGACACGGCACGGCGGAGACACACGCAGTGCACGCGGCCACACAGCAGGGAGCCGAGCGAACAGGGGGGGTCACAAGGGGCGCAGCGCGCGCGCGCTAAGCCCACCGTAACGAGGTGGTCGTCAGAACTGGGGCGCGACGCGGGCCGTCGCCACAACCAAGGCGTCGACGGCGACCCCCCGCGGAGCGCACGGAGCCGCGACGCTCAAGACATTCCATCCCCATCTGAACACACACACACACACACACACACACACACACACGCGCGCGCGCGCGCGCGCGATGAGTAGGGGGCGGGCAGGGGGATGCCTGACGACGACGGCGACGTCGACTCGGGGGGCGGTCTTAAACGACGTCGTCAATGCGGCCGCGCCGTACCTTGTCGGAGCGCCCCCCCCCCCCCCCCCGCCTCCACCGCATAGGCATACCGTGGTAAGGAGACGGTCCCTTATCACGATCGCCGCGTGCCAATCACACACACACACACACACACTCAGTGCGCGCACCTGCGCACGCGAGCGCGTGTACCGCGTACTCACCGCACGGACCGCCGCCCCGAGTGTGCGGTTACAGCCCTTTGGTGGGTCCTCTATGCGGTGTGGAGGGTGTGTGCGGGGGTGCGGGGGGGGGGGGGGAGGGAGGGAGGATCGTTCCATCCAGGTGACACACAGAGGGAGAGAGCGAGAGACAGAGAGAGAGAGAGAGATAGACAGAGATGTCGCCAGGCACGTGCGCGCGGGATGGCGGCGGTACACGATATAGACTGTGATGTGTGTGCCAGGGGCTTCCAGTTCTGATTGGTCGCTTCGGAAGCAATAATGATGGGATCGACATGGGGCGGCAGGCACTATACGGCGGCGGCGTGGTGCTGTACTGTACGCGCCTCCAGGGGACCTGACTGCCTGCCTTCATTCCGTTATATTATAAGAGAGTTTCTTTTGCTCGTTCCCGGAATTTTCGTTTCCATTCCGCCTGTATATTGCTTTTGCTCTTTCGCCCGGCGGGCGGGACACCTGCCTACCCGGCAGCCGCCGCCGCCGCCGCCGCCGCCGCCGCCGCTGCCCTTCGACGAGCACGTCGTTATGCAAGCCCTCTCCTCGCACGCGCGGTGCCGTACCGTGCCCCGACATCGCCGCCGTGCCCGCCGATACTAAATACATAGTTTGACAACATTTGTCCGTTCCGGTCGGCTTGGGCGGCGGCGGCGGCGGCGGCGCTCCACACGACTTCCGGTCCGGCCGTGTGTGTGTGTGTGTGTGTGTGTGTGTGCCCCGCGCCCCACTCCACTCAGTCAAGGCCGTGGTGGTGATGACAGGTGTGGACACCGACGTCAATCACCAGCGCGGGGGGCCGCGCGGCCGCCCGGCTGGAGAGGCGAGCAGCGTTACCCGCGCCGACGCGACGTGTTACCCAAATTACGGACGCGGTCTCGCCTCTCCGAGTCGTTACGGGGCTCGAGGGCCGCCGCCGCCAGCACGGGTCCTGAATGGCCGTCAACGGGCCGCCGACGGCGAGGTGACACGCGTCGCCATTCAAGCCCGCCGGCGGGTCGGGCCGGACGGAACCCCCCATGATTTCCAATCCCATTTACCCACCCGCGCGGTGCCGATAGAATCTCTCAGGCCTGGCGGCGCTGTGTCGCGTGCCGCGTCCTGCCGCCGCGTGCCCGGCGCGTGCCTCGCGCCCCCTTAGCGCGCCCGGCCGCGGCACGGCGGCGACGCGGCCCCCGGGTACACCGTGCGGGATGTCGAGCGGCGCGCCTGAAAACTAAACTCCTCCCCTCGGCGCACGGCCGCGGCGGCACTTCGCGGAGGAGCCGTCGTTTCACTTTGGAGCGGCCTCAGCCGGCCTCAGGCCGCGGGGGGCGGGGGCAGCGGAGGTTATGGCCGGCAAATCCCACCAGCGTGGCGGCCGGACCTCGGGGCCTCCTCCGGCTCCAGGTCCCCGACGGACCCGCGGCCGGCCGCGACCCGCCCGTCCCGCCCCCGGGGAGCCGCAGCCGTCGCAGGTCGCAGCCCATCTAGACGGGATGAGGTAGAGATCCCACCTTAAGCTGCCTTTCATACCCTGCGCGGACGTGTCGGGCTTGACGGGGCCGGAGTCAGCGCCGGGGCCGGGCGGGGGCGGCAGGGGCGGCGGGGGCGGCGGGGGCGGCGTAGTTCGTGACACCCATCCTGCGTCAGCAGCTAGATCCGGCTCGAGCGCCACTTGGCCCCGAGAGACAGATATGAAACGCACTGCACTTGATCTGACTTGATCCGGGGTGGGCGGTGCTGGCGGGTCTGTGGAGAGGGCTTGCGGCGGGGAGTATGTCCCGAGCCGGGCAAAGCAGGGGCTGGGGGCGCACGGCGCACCCCCAGCTCCCACAAAGCCTCTATCGCTACGCCGAGATCAAATTGTGTGTGTGCCGATCCGGGAAAAAAACTGAATTTGACATAAACGTTGCAGCTGACGATCCCTTTTCTCTCTCTCTCTCTCTGCTTCCCCAGGATGGCGACGACGGGGGCGGAGAAGGCCGCGGCCGCGGCCGCCTCTGCGGCGGCAAACCAGGACCTCTCCGACAAGGACACCATGTGCGGGCTGTGGGGCTGGCGGCCCGGCTGCCTCCGCGGCATGGCCACCTCCAGGTCGTTCCTGGTCGTGTACGGGCTGCTCGGCACCGTCCAGGCCATGGCCTACGTCTACTTCATCTCCACACTCACCACCCTGGAGAAGCGTTTCAAGATCCCCAGCAAGACGACAGGTTTGTGTGTGTGTGTGTGTGTGTGTGTGTGTGTGTCGAACACTTGGCCCCGGATCGTCGGGGTGCTCGAACCGTCGGGCCTCGGCGGCGGGACGCCTCCTCCTCCTCCTCCTCAGATGCACGACAGCGTCGCCGAGCTGGACGTACGTGTCGCTCCATTTTTCATAGGCGCGGCGCTCTCAAACAGAAAAAAAAAAGAGAAGAGAGAAAGATGAGCTTACCATTATTCTGCTTATTTTGAGCTGCGAGCGGGGCGCCGGCGCGGCGTGGCGGGCGGTGTCATTAGATTGCAGCGACAGGTGCGCACACACACACACACACACACACACACGGGGGCCGTGCACCGGCACGCACACGCGCACACGCGCACACTCACGCGGGCTCACACACACGCACGCACACGCCCATATAGCACGACACACAGCACCATGAATTTTCTATGAGGGCGAATCCTTAATCCCGGGCGCAAGCGACACTCAGAGAGCCCGCACGACGGCAAGCACGCCCTCCCTCTCTCTCTCTCTCTCTCTCTCTCTCTCTCTCTCTCTCTCTCTCTCGCTCCTCGCGCTCACTCACTCCCACTGAGGAACGCCGCCGCCCCGCCCCGGTCCGGCTAGATCTGCTCACCTCTCCGCTGGCCCGGAGCCGCCTCAGCCATACGCCCGGGCACGTACCCCCTTACTCGCCGCGGCGGCCGGGGTCCGTTCGCAAATTACGTCATGCCTTATGTCTCTCTCTCTCTCTCCCACTCGCACACGTCCGAAAGGTGTGACGAGGACAGAGCGTCACGTCGTATGCGGACGACCCCTAAGAGGTTTCCTCGTCGGTGTCGGTGCTCGAGCGTCGCGTTTTATACGCCCTGGCATTTTGACATTCCGTCGCCAAGCGAGAAAGCAGTGGATTCGCGAGTGAGAAAGAGAGATGGGGCTGGTGCAAGAGAGAGAGAGAGAGAGAGGCAGCGGTACGGACACGGCAACCCCCCGCAGAGCAGGACTGCCTCGGGACCGGCGGCCCGCTCGCCCTGCCACGCCCTGCCACGCCCTGCCACGCCCTGCCACGCCCTGCCACGGGGGGAGGAAAAATGAATGTTGTCAGGGCTCATACAGGCAAGCGGGCTGGATGAGCTCGCCATTTCCCATTCCGAATGCAGGACGAGGCCGAGGACGCGCGGAGGACACCCGCCGCCCGCCCGCGAAATTGTATGGATGATTAAAAAACAACAACATCGTCGACGGCGCCCCCCCCCCCCCCTTCTCTTAACGGGGCGGGAAAATATTTTGGGAGACAAGCGGTGCGGGACGGGGGGGGGGGGGGGCGTTCTGTGTCGGGGCCGCCGCTGCCGGCGCTTGGCGCCGCCACTGCGCTCACCTTCCATGCCAACAATTTTCGAATTCCAGAGAGCTCCTGATGAAGAATGCAAAACTCCCCAAACTGAAAACAGCAAGGAGGCGGTATGAAAAATGGCAGTGGCATACCGGAACGCTGTGTAAAAGTCGGGGCCGTGTACTTGCCCCCCCCCCCCTTTCCCTCCGCCCCCGAGCGTCGGCGATTTTTCATACGCAACCGCGCGCCTGATTGTTTCGCTCGCGGCGCTTCCTTCGCCCCAGAGAGGAGACGTTAAACAGAGAATGCCGCGGCGTTTCTCGTAAAAACGATTTTTTTTTTTAAAAAAAGAGCGCTTTTAATAACGCACAGGTATGAAAAATTGCAGGCATCATGCTGAGCGGCAACGAGGTGAGCCAGATCATGCTGTCGCTGTTCCTCACCTACTTCGGCGGCCAGGGCCGGCGGCCGCTGTGGATCGCGTGGGGCGTGGCGCTGTCGGCGGCCTCCTGCTTCATCCTGACGCTGCCGCACTTCGTGTTCGGCCCGGGCCCCGACGCCATCGCCCTCACCGAGGAGTACCTGCAGCACCGCCACTTCAACTACACCGTGTCGCAGAGCGGTGAGTATGCCCGGCGAGGAGGCGAGGTCCTCGAACCCGCGCCCCCCCACCGGCGCGTGCCTACATGTGTGCGTGTGTGTGTGTGTGTGGCCCGCAGAGCAAGCCAAGCTGTGCTCCTGGCTGCACCCGCCCGACCCGGACTGCCCGCTGGACAGCGAGACGGACCTCGAGTTCACCTGGCTGCCCGCCGGCCTCGTCTTCCTCAGCCAGTTCGTGCTGGGCGTCGGCACCACGCTCTACTTCTCGCTCGGCCAGACCTACCTGGACGACAACACCAAGAAGACCAACACCCCGATGCTGCTGGGTGCGTGGCGTTGGGTGCGGGTGCGGCGCGCGGTGGCCGCTAGGGAGGACTCCCTGGTGGCCGCCTCCCGGCCGGCACTCGCGCACGATGGGCTGCCTGCCCTCCGGGCGCCCGCCGCCCGCCGCCTGACCCGCCGCTCTGTTCCAGGCCTGACGATGGCGCTGCGGACCGTGGGGCCGGCCATCGGCTTCGTGCTGGGCTACGCGTGCCTCAGCCTCTACATCGACCCCTCGCTGACCCCCGTCATCACCAAGAAGGACCCCCGCTGGCTCGGCGCGTGGTGGCTCGGTGCGTACGGCGCGCGCCCCGCCGGCGCTGCCCGACGCCCTCCCGGCCCCGGTGCCGACCACTCACGGCCGCTTTGCTCTTCCGCCTCCAGGCTGGATCCTGCTGGGCGCGGCCATGTTCGGCTTCTCGGGGCTGCTGGCCATGTTCCCGCGGCACCTGCCCAAGAAGAACATGGTGCGCAACCTGGCCATGGCCTCGCTGCAGGACGCCAAGGAGGGCGACAAGTCCAAGGACGAGCAGCCCCTCACCACGGCCAAGTCCTTCACCGTCGAGCCCCGGCCGGCGGCGTCCGCCCAGCTCTCGGAGCGGCCCACGCTTAAAGGTAACCCCTCTGAGGCAACCCCTGAAAAAGTGGTGGGGAAAGATGCAGTATTTGCACCCGGCACCGTTGCCTCCAGCGTTCCCGGCCGCCCTGATGCGGCTCCTGCAGAACAAACTCCTGGTCGTCAACATCTGGGCCGGCATCTTCTACATCCTGGGAGGGTCGGCGTACATCACCTTCATCACCAAGTACATGGAGGTGCAGTTCCAGCAGTCGTCCGCCAAGGCGTCCATGGTCACAGGTACGCCCGCTCACAAACGGCAGAGCGGTATGCCGGACCCGGTACTCGAACCCACGACCTTCCCTTTCAGCGCCCATCTCCATCCTGGCCATGATGGTCGGCTTCCTGGCGTCGGGCTTCGTCATCTCCCGGTTCAAGCCGCGGCCCTTGTACCTGCTCAGCTGGAACGTGTTCGTCGGCGCCTTCTACGTCCTCTCCGAGATCTCCTTCATCTTCGTGGGCTGCCCGGAGCTGGCGCTGCAGGGCTACCGCCGGGACTACAACGGGAGGTGGGTGCCGTGCCGTGTCCCCCACTCTTACCATAATTTCAAATCAAACCGGGTCTGACCGCCGTGTGTGTGTGTGTGTGTGTGGGGGCAGGATCGACCTGACGA
The DNA here is from genome assembly GCA_026979955.1 of Megalurothrips usitatus. Taxonomy (NCBI): domain Eukaryota; kingdom Metazoa; phylum Arthropoda; class Insecta; order Thysanoptera; family Thripidae; genus Megalurothrips; species Megalurothrips usitatus. The sequence goes on from CM049596.1 coordinate 6,125,288, forward strand.
TGCCGTGCAACAGCAACTGCGGGTGCCAGAACATCAAGTACGACCCGGTCTGCCACGAGCAGCTCGGCCTCACCTTCTACTCGGCGTGCCACGCGGGCTGCTCGTCCAGCATCATCCACAACGACATCAAGGTGAGTCGCCGCTCGACTGGGGTCCGCGCGAAAAAAAAAACGGAGCGGCAGGATTTGAACCCGCGACCCCGCCGGCTGCTTACAGATGTACGACAACTGCACGTGCGTGACCGGGCAGGCTCAGTCCGGGTGGCAGGGCCCCGGCCACGGCTCCGGGGACCCGAGCCACCACCACCAGTACATGAGCGTCACCGGGGACTACAACCGGCCCGGCGGCTACAGCCCCGGCGGCTACAACCCCGGCGGCTACAACCCCGGCGGCTACAACCCCGGCGGCTACAGCCCCGGCGGCTACACCCCGGGCTACAGCGCCTCGGGGGGCTACAACCCCGGCGGCGGCGGGGGCTACACGCCGAGCTGGACACCCTGGCCACAGGTGTCCGCCAGCTCGGTGCGCGCCGGCCCCTGCGAGCTGGACTGCAAGAACGTCTTCCTCATCTTCATCTGCATCACCACGGTCATGCACACCCTGGGCTCCTCCGGGAAAGTCGGCAACCTGCTCGTCAACTACAGGTCCGTCCTCAGCCGAACGCCCCTCTACTCACTCCGCGCACTGCCAGCTTGTGTCTCTGTTTTTATTATTAATGATACATTTTTGTTATTTTCCCCAGAGCTGTGGACGCGCGCGACAAGTCCTTCGCCCAGGGGCTGTCACTTTTCCTCATCAGCATATTCGCCTTCATCCCGGGACCGATATTGTTCGGCGCCATCATTGGTTGGTAGCACTGCCGTGGCCGTGCCGTGCCGACAGAAACATGCACTCTCTACGACGCCGTCGTTGTTCCAGACTCCACGTGCCTGGTGTGGGACGAGTCGTGCGGCCGGAAGGGGAACTGCTGGCTGTACGACAAACACAGTTTCCGGTTGTACGTCAATGCGACCGCCGCCGGTACGTGGTGTCGGCCGCCTCAGTAGCGATTGCCTTGCGCTTCACAATCCCGTTTCTAATCCACAAAACTTCCTCGTGTTCCGCGTTCGGCAGCCATCACGAGCCTCGGGGTGCTCCTGGACGCCGTCGTCTGCTACCTGGGCCGGGACCTGCAGCTGTACGTCGACGAGGACGCCGCCGTCGGCCCGCCGGAGGAGCCGACACCCGAGGACCTCACCCCGCAGCAGAAGTACACGTCCATAGCGGTGTAGATAGCATGCGGTGCGCGTGATTGCAGTACCGACACAAGATCTCATGGCCTGGAGGATGCATCAGAAACGTCCCGATGCGGTGTGTCTCACCGTGTAGCACCTGGGAGATGGATTCAAGCTCGCGTTGCGGAGAGCTGTTCAAGAATCTAAATGGTTAGACCACGCTACTACTCTAGTCGTAACACGGCAAACAGTATTTAGTTCGGCGCAGTTATGAACGTCATGCGTTTAGGACTCGAGTAACCGGCCCGTACCCGAAACATTCTCTCGAATTATGTGAACCTAGTCTCAAAGGGCAGGCAATGTATGCGTTATATGCTGTCCTGTACCGTGCACAAAGATTAATCAAATTTAGAGACAAACTATTTTAATAAGGGAAAAGCAATAAATTCACGCAATGTGGATCATTAAGACATCTTTATGTTATTGTAAGTTACGTGCAATGTGAATACATTTGTGCTGTATGAGCCCACTGACTTTGTTGTATAGTGTTTTAGGAAAGAATTGTAATTAATTGGGGTCATGAGCCGCTTCAAGCACCAGTGCTGTCGGGGCACTGACCCAGATTTGTGATACACTTATTATTTTACTTGTAAATATATGTTGTTAAAAAATCTATTGAGAACATTTTAAGATTGCGATGTGTGTGTGTGTGTGCAACAGAACACGGAACCTGTGGCATGCAAATTGTCGTTACAAAAAATATATCATCGTTTTTCCAAAATATTACTGACTTTATTTTTCACCAACAGCCCCGTTTCTGTTTCCACGAATGAGGACAGTCGGCATGGCGTCTGCGATGAACATGCGGGTCGGATCCCTGCTGAAGGTGTGAGGGAGAGCGATAAAAAAGGAGAGAGAGACAGAGAGAGACAGAGAGAGAGAGAGAGAGAGAGAGAGGGGGGGGAGAGGCATACAGAGATAATAACCCAGGGCGAAAATCCGAAATCAATCTCCTACTAGTATTGCCATCGTAACACGTGCCGAGTGCGGCCCTTACGTCGAGAGGGGAAGGGGTGGGGAGAGCACAGGGTCTCTCTCTCTCTCTCTCTCTCTCTCTCTCTCTCTCTCTCTCTCTCTCTCACACACACACACACACACACATAGTGAGCCAAGGGTTTGTTTCTCGGCCGGACGGTTCGGATAAAATCGGGAGGAAAAGAAGCGTCTTCGTCACGATGACAACAGCTTCTCCGTCGTCGTCTTCGATTGAGCGGCTTTTCCTCCCCCCACCCCCGCCCACTGTCTCACTTGAGGCAAGGCGGGGAGGGCGCCACGCGGCAGGGCCGGGGGCCGCCGGGGGTGTGGCCCCGTGTGCTACCACTCGCCCCTTCGCCCCCGCACCCCGCCGCCGTCGCCAGCCTCCTCGCACGGGATTTCTCTCGATGGGGCCGGACTGGGCGGCTGGCTGGCTGAACTGGACTGGACTGGACTTGGGTGGGCTCCCCCAGCGAGAAGAAGGGCGGGTCGGGGCGGACACGTGTTCTAGTGGCCGCACCTGATACGGCGGCGGCGGGGAGGGAGGAGAGCGGAAGCCGGCGGGGAGTGCGACGGGGGAAGGCCAGGCCGGCGGCGGCGGCAAAAGTGAGAGGGACGCGCCATCAGCCGCCCTCTCTGCCCTCTCCAACCTCCGCCACGGCGAGCGCTGCGTCCGCGACGGGCGGGGAGGAAGCGCGAAAGTGCGCGGCACGGCGTAAGGTCAGCCCCCTTTCCGGAACACAATGTTCGACACGTCTGGGGTGGCGCCCTCTCTCGCGGGTGCCACCGGGTGCCACCGGGTGACACCGGGTGACACCGGGTGCCCCCGCCTCCGCATGCGGGGCGCGCGCGCGCACGCACACCGCGGCGGCCGCCCTCAGCCTGGCAGGGCCTGCACGGCCTGCATGTCTGCCGCATAATCGGCGGGTAATTAGCCGACGGCCCCCCCGCAGCGCCCCAGCGCCACGCACTGGGCGCGCTTTCACCGAAATCGGACGCGGCGCGGGCGGGTGCGCGAGCGGGGCGCCACTCACCCGGACGCCGCCATGAGGAGCACACCGCCGACGGCGTGGTGCCGGAGCCTAGCGGCCGCGGCCGCCCTCGTCCTCGTCCTCGACGCCGTGGTGGCGGCCCCAGCCGTCGCCAACGGTAAGGAGGTGATGCCTCCGGTGCGCCGGGCGGCGCGGCCGGCGTAAAGTCCTCTATCCGCGGCGCGCCGCTCCTCCGGCCCTCCCGCCCCTCCCGGTGGCGCCGGCGCCGGACGCCCCTTCCTTGGTGTGCGGCATCAGGGTCCCACGCCAGGCTTTCCCGTACGACTTTCTCGTCATCCTTCCCTCTCCTTCCCGACGACGCCCGTGGATCCCCATCCGTCCGCCGCGCCGGCGCGCCCCGAGCCCTTAGCGCCTCCGTGCTGGCCACGGCGCAGCCCCGCGTGTGCGTCACGCCAGAGGGATAATCCCCCCCCCCCTCCTGTAGCCCGGCACAACACGATCGCAGGAGTCGAGGTGCCCGTCGAGTGCGGCCCGGCCCGCGAGGACGCCGACGCCGTCCTGTGCCGCGTCGTCGGCGCCGAGGGCTCGCGGGAGGGCCGCCGCCTGCTGGGGCGCATCGGCTTCCTGACGGGGCTGCACCTCGGCGGCGCCATCTCCAGCAGCGGCTCCCTGTCCGCCAGTCACAGCCTCAACGTGTTCGGCAAGGTGATGAACACGGCGCTGTCCGTCAGCTACGGGCCCAACGGCTACTACCAGGTGAGGGGGCGGGGCCGGCGGGCGGCGGGCGGCCAGGCCCTCCGCCCCGCACGCGCCGTCTGCCGCCTATTGCGCACATTTCGCTTCGTTTGAGGGCGATCCTGTCCGACGTCTATTGCAGGCCCCGGGAGCCGTTGGGGGACGGCCGCCGCTCAGCCCCATCGGCCCGGGCTTCGGCGGACTGGCGGACGACCCCAACGCCCCGGCGCCGCCCGCGTCCGCCTCCTCCACGTCCACGTCCTCGTCCTCCTCGACGTCCGTGTCGTCGGCGGCGTCCGCCAGCCCGGACAAGGGCGCCGAGGCGTCCGCCGTGCTGTCGGGGACCATCGCCAGGGACACGGCCAAGACGACGGGCCCGCCGGGGAATGCCAGGGTCGAGCTGGAGCAGGCGCCGTCGTCGCGACCGCAGAACCGTCTGCCCGTCGCCGAGGACATCGTCGCCGAGGACGTCGTCGGTGACAACAAGGTGGCCGTCGACGCCCCCGGTGGAACGGCCAGCCGCGAGGAGGCTGAGGTTTGTTGAGGGGCAGAACCTGCAGAGCGATTACGAGCTTTGAGCCCCCCCCCCCCCCCCCCCCCCCCCCTCTCTCTCTCTCTCTCTCGCTCTAATTGAGTACCCCCCGAGTGCGACAGAGACAGAAGAGCTACTAAGGTGACGGGCCGACTGCCGCTCTCCTCTAGAGCTCCTGCTCCGGCAGTAGGCTCTACCGCCGCATCCCCGGCGACTCAAGGAACGACCGACATAAATGACGGCCCGTTTCACACGGCGAGTCGTGAGTTAATTAAAACGAATGGTGGCGCACAAAATGGCGTGTAAAACGGAACGATTTATGCCGCCCCGCCTCCCGCCTGCCTCGCGTCGCGGTTAGTCGAGGGGAGAGGAGGGGGGGGGGGGATGGCGCGTATTATTTCGCCATTTTCACGCGCTCGACGCGCGATATTTCTGGTCCGTAATTGTTTGTTCAGTCGCTCCATGAGAGGTGCGGGGACGCGGCTTTCGCCTGCCCTCCCCGCCCGCGCCGCGCGTCAAACGTTTTGAACCGCCGCGACGGACGGATGTGAGGGGAAATGGAAATGTTTGAGCGCGCGGGGGGCGCGGGGGGACGCTCCACTACCCGCGATGCGTCATTCCCTGCCCCGCGAGCCAACGCGCCGCGCCGGCACACCCCCCGCAGAGTGGAGGGACCCCTCCTCTCTCCAACTTCAAAAACACAACCCCGCCCCACCACTACCCACGCGCCAGCCCTCCCCTGCCCTGCCGCCCCTGCGATAATGTGTATTAATTAATTACTCTGCCCGACCAGCGCCAACGCGTAGTGTAGAGCAAACAAACTGTTTTGGCGGGCGGAGGAGAAGCGAAGCGGGCGTGGAGTGGCGGCGGTGGCGGCGGTGGCGGCGGCGGTGGCGGAGTAGTGCGGCATGTTGTAGGGCTTCCCGCCCGGTCCGGAAGGCAGGCATATTGCTTCACCCTCGAGCACTCCACCCCGCTCTCCAGGACAGCCCTCGGGGCAGCCGCCGGGGTGGCCGGCACTGACCTACTTCCCGCGGCGAGGACGACATACTACAGTACCGCGGACAGGCGAGGCGGGCCGGCCGGCCGGCCGGCGGGGCGCTGAGGAAATAATGGCGTACTGTACTGTACGTAGGCGAGAGGCCGCCTTGACGCCTCAGTTCGGAAACGCCTCGCTAAAGTATACTCCCGCCGAGCCGTGTCCCACAATGTTCCGAGGCGGGCAGCCCTCACCCGGTCTGGACCCGGGTGTGGGTGCGCCCCGCCCGCGCCTTGCACCCTGGGCCCCGGGCCCCGGGCCCTACCACGCCTCGCCGCGCGCTCGCTGCTTGCCAGAGATAGTTTCCCCTTTCGAACCGCTACGCCGTCGTCGCCGCCGCTACGCATCTTCTTGCCAAACTTCGCACTGCTGCTTTTGGAGGGCGCTGACTGAGAGGGAGGGAAGGCGCAGGGAGGAAGGGCCGTGACGACGGGAAGGGGAGGGAGGGGGGGGGGGCTCAGCACCCTTCACTTGACTTCACCTGTAGTGCTGGTTAGGCCCCCGCCCGCGCCCGCGCCTTCCGTGGCCAATCTCCTCCCGCCCGCCCTATCAAATTGGCGCGGTTACTCTGCCAGGGGTTTTCCGGCGTTGACGGCGAGCTCTTGTGTCCTCCCCCGCAGCCGGCGCCGGTGCACGAGGACGCCGACGAGGACGAGGCGGTCGGGGAGGAGCCGGAGCCCCCCGCGGCCCCCGCCGCCGGCCTGCAGCTGTCCTCGGAGCGGCGCGCGCAGCTCGAGGCCGTGGCCCGCGTCAGGACGCCGTCGGCCGACGACCAGCGGAGGCTGTTCCTGCAGCACCACAACCAGCACGTGGCCGCCTTCAACCGCCACTACGCCAAGTACAGCGGGGACGTGTCGCGGGTGGCCGTCTTCTCCCGGACCGTGTGACAGCCCAGGGCGCCGTTCGACGGCGCAGCCGTGCCTTGTCTGTGAGCGTGTATGATATATTTATAAAGGAAAGTCAAATAAATGTTTAGTATTTTAATTCTTTGCATGGCATATCACACGTGCGCCGGCACGCACAGACGCGCGCGTGTACACACGCACACACGTACACACACTTTCGCATGTTCCGAGTGCCATCTTCGTCACTCTCGGCCGACCTCCGCAGTGAGAGGGACAGAGATGTGACGACGACGCCGGGCAGCCGGGACTGGCAGGCAGGCAGCCCCGGGCACCTGGGAAAGCCATACGGTAGCGACCTGGGCCCGGGCCGCCGCACTTCACCGCCTTGCCGCGCGTTCGGTTCGGCGAAGGTGGTTTGCTGCCCATCCCCGTCGGCTTCTGTCTCCACCGGGCGGGGTGCCGGGTGCCGGGTCTCCGGGTCAGTGCCAGTCGCAGTGTGCGGGCCGAACGGTGAGGTGCAGTGCGGCGCGGTGCAGGACAAGGTCGCCGTCAGTCGTGACGAAGCTCCCGCTGCCGGCGCCGGGGTCCGAACCAGCCCTCCCGGATTACAACGCGACTTGAAGGAGCATGTGCGCGACGAAGAGGACTTGAAGCCGCCGCCACCAAAAAGACCGCGACGATGTACGCCCCCCAGGCGGCGCCAGCCACGCTCGGAGGTCGCCGTCGTGGATGCGGCAGCGCCACGCCGAGCCCGCCGTCGCCCGTCCGGACCGCCGTCCTCTGCGCCCTCATCCTGGCCCTGCTGCAGGCCGCGGCATGCCATCCCACCTCCGGTGAGTACTGTGACCGCAGCACGCCGCCGATGGCGGGGCGCGAACCCGCGGCGGGGACAGCAGTGGTCGTGACCGGGCTCCGGCCGCCCGGGATAGTAGGCATTTCCGACAAGGCTCGAAAACGGAAGTTTGAGAACAACCTGAAACGGGCGCATGCTATGAGAAACGACATGATCGCGGCAGGGAGCCTTCTTGCCGTTCCTCTTCCCCGTGTCGCACCCGCTTCCGCTCTGGGAGTATTCTCGCGTTTCCACTTCCGTTCTCGAGCCTCGTTGGAAGTGCCTGTTTGGTGACAGTTTTCGGGGAAGTGACCGGCAGCGCGGTGATGGGCCTCGCGGCTGCCGATGCGATGACCTCCTGACCTGGGCAGGGCGCGGCGGGGCGCGGCGGGGCACGGCACGCGCCCTTCCGTTCCGGCCACCGGCCCTTCCTCCCGGCCTACTCGCGGCCCTTTCACATTCGCTTGCTTTTAGTAGTAGCTGGGCCGGAAGTTCCGATCCCGAGGGGGAGAGCGGCCTTCGCGGAGTCCCTTTCTAATTATTGTAATCATTATAAAAACCCTTTTTATACTTACAACTTTTTAATTGTTATTATTATCATTATCGTGGTTGTTACTATTATTACGAAACGTTGCCGCAGATATTATTCCTTCGGGCATTTTGATTTTGGGCTCCTGTCGGTGGCAAGATGCCAGGTACGCCGCGCCGAGTAGGTAGTACGGCGTCTCCTCTCCTGCTCCCACATCACAGCGCCCCTAAGGGAGCAAGAGAGAGAGGAACTAGTTTTTCCGATTGGCAGCTCGTCGCTGCTCGTTATGCCGTCCGGTGGGGAGTCCGGCTGCAGCGTCGAGGGATTTGCCATGGAAATGTGTAATCCCGGGGTGAGACGAGGCGAGACGAGACGCCCTCTTTCATAATCGTCTCCTCTCTGTCGCGGCGCGGCGGCGCGCGGCTGCGCGACAGAGACGGATTGCACATTCCACACGCAACCCACGGACTCCCAGATCCACCGAGATCTGCCGATAACGTCATGCGCGCTTAAAATTAAAACGGAATTTCGTCTTGGGGTGGCCCGGCCCGGTGGCTCTGACAAGTCGGTGTAAGCGCCGGGTGCTCCCCCCCCCTCCCCTCTCTGCATGTCTCTCTCTCTCTCCCTCTCTCTCTCTCTCTCTCTCTCTCTCTCTCTCTCTCTCTCTCTCTCTCTCTCTCTCTCTCTCTCTCTCTCTCTCTCTCTCTGCGTCTCTTCCTATCTCTACAGTTCGCAAAAGTCAAGAGGCACTCGCCCGCTGCCGCCGTCACGGCTGCTCCCCCCCACTCCCCCCGAGTGGTTGGAGGGGGGCAGGGTGCTTAGCGCGGCACCTACCGCGCCGCGGAACTTCGCGTGTTCACCGAGCGCTGGTGGTGTAATGGTTAGCATAGTTGCCTTCCAAGCAGTTGTTCCGGGTTCGATTCCCGGCCAGCGCATTCCTTTTGGGTGTCGCCTTTCTAAGATTTGCTTTCCTTCTGAAAGCCTTCAGTGATGGAATTGTCGACATTTTCGTTTTGGTAATTTGAATAAAGAAGTACTTATGTTGAGAAGCTTGCCCAAATGAAACTAGAGTTGCGGGCTTGCGGGCACGGCACTTGGAATGAAAGATGTTTTTTTCCTGGCGTGGAGAAGCGATGCTGTTGCCGGCCGGTTCGGGCGATGTTCGTGCCGTGGCCGTGCTCGGGCGGGAGTCCCTGCGCTACGCCACGCCACGCCGCAGATCCAAGTCCGTCGCTCGCCCCCCACCTCTTCGCTTCGCGGCTCGATGGGAAGCGGAGGGGGCTGCGTGCGCGCTGCCGCACGTGACGCCAAGCCGCCGCGCCCGCTCTCAACAAGCGCTGGTGGTGTAATGGTTAGCATAGTTGCCTTCCAAGCAGTTGTTCCGGGTTCGATTCCCGGCCAGCGCATTCTTTTTCACTATCCTCTTCGCGTCCCGTATGTTTAGGACGAGCAATAACACGATGTCGTTCTTGAAGGGATGAATTATCGTCACGAGGCGCTGGTGGTGTAATGGTTAGCATAGTTGCCTTCCAAGCAGTTGTTCCGGGTTCGATTCCCGGCCAGCGCATCCTGTTTTGTATCCACCTCTTGGCTGTAATTATATTTTATTGGGGTTGCTTTGCGATGCATTTTTGCGCGTGAAAAGCTCCGAACTCCGGTGGTGCCGATCCGGAGCCCTTGCTTGCGCGGCGAAGCGCAGCGGCCGAGCGGCTTCTGTCCTTCCACCGTAGCCAGCTCCCCCCACCAGCGCGGGTGGACTAACCGCTAGCGCTGCGGACTTCCAGCCGCGCGTCGTGGGTTCGAAACCGGTCCGATGTAGCACTGCCCACTAGACCAGCTGCGCTCTGTAATGGCTCTGCTGGGTTCAAGGGGTGCGAGACTACCAACAGCGCCAGGCGTACGGGGACTGGCGCGCCGTGCGCCATTCCTAGTCACACACCTGGCCACACTCACTTTTCACTGTGTTTTATTTAATAAAAGATCGAATTTTTCAGTTTTTCTCTTCCTTGACTCTGGCCGCTTCTTTGAATCCTACAGTTGACCCCCGAGGCGGCCGGTCGCTGCCTGGCTCCGTGCTGCGCCTGTCGCCCTGGCCCTGGGCGCGGCCCTACTGGCCGAGTCCCTGGAGCTCTCCGGTGGCGCTGCGGCGCCCGGTGCAGTCGCCCTGGGGCTCCCCGATGTCGCTGCGCCGGCCCGCGTCGTCGTCGTCCTGGGTCTACCCGGCGCCGCTGCGGGCCCCCCCGGTGTGGGAGCTGCCCCCTCTGTCGGCGCCCCTCGCCCGCCGCCAGACCAGCGGGTGAGTTGTGCGCTGCGTTGCACTACGCGCCGCACGCACCCTGGTTTCTTTGGCGCACGCTAACGCCTTGTCTTTGCAGTGACGAGGTGGTGGTACTCAACGTGGTGCGCGGACCCGGGTCCCCCGCGCCGCTGCGGTACGACCTGATCCCCGCGTCCGCGCAACCGCCGGCGTCGTCGTCGACGCCGTGGGCGCGCATCGCGTCCGCGGGCACCCCGATGTACAGCCTGGTGGAGACGGTGCAGGGCGCCGAGCACCCCCGCGTCGTCATCAGCCGGCCCGCCGTCACGCGCATGCCCTTAGGGGCCGCAACCGCGCCGCAGTCGACCAGGTGAGAACCTTCCTGGCGCACCACATGACCCCCCTGCCCACGGCCTCACGCTAACGTTGTCTCGGTTGTTTCTCCAGGTACCCCTTCCCTCAGCCGGCCACGCCGCCGGCGCCGCTGGGGGCGGAGGCGGAGGCCGCGCCGGCAACAGGTGCCGCGTCGGGCGCCACCGCACCGCCGGACTGGAATACGAAAGAGGACCCCGCCACGCCCGTCTCCGCCGCGCTCGTCCCCGAGACGACCGCCTTTGTCACCGCGTCCCAGCCGTCCGGGGTGCCGACGAGGCCGCCGCCGACCTCCACAACCGGGGATCTCTCGGAGATTGTGTTCCCGGGAGTTGTGCTCGGCCAGACCACTCCGCGACCTGTGACCCCGCGGCCGACCGTGACGACCGGGGCCGCCGTGACCACGGAGCAGCAGGCTGTGACCACGGGCTACGTCACGTCCACCGACCGAGCTGCGACCGAGCAGGAAACCGTGGCAACCGAGCAGGCCGCGACATCGCTGGGGACTGTGACCAGTGCGACCGTGAACACCGGCTCTGTGACGACGTACACCGATCGGCCCGTAACTGTGCAAGAAACCGTGACAACTGAGCGGGCCGTGACCAGCGGGGCTGTGACCACCGACTCTGTGACGACGTACACCGATCGGCCCGTAACTGTGCAAGAAACCGTTACAACTGAGCAGGCCGTGACCAGCGGGGCTGTGACCACCGACTCTGTGACGACGACGACGACCGTCACAGCATCCGATCCCACGACGCCGTCCTCGGGCACGGTGTCAACTGCTCGCGACGTGACGACCGAACAAACCGTGACGGATGCTGTCACCGAAGCCGCCACCTCGGCCGACCAGGACGCGACGTCGCACGTCACAGCCGAGCTCGCCGTCACCGAGGCCGTCACTGTGACCGCCCAGGACTGGACGACAGCCGTGGCGACGGAGGCCGCCTCCACGGCCACCCCGACGACCGCTGTGACGACCGCCCCGACGACCGCCATCACCTCGACGTCGGCCCCGCCCACCTCCACCAAGCCACCGCGCCCCGTGTTCATCAGCATCGTCCACACCGCGCCCGAGTGGAACGAGAACCTGGACACGGTCGAGATCGAGGTGAACAGGAGGGGCGCAGCGGGAGCGCTCGTGACCACCACCGAGGAGGCCGTGGGCGCCACGGAGACCCCCCTCGACGCGGAGACCCCCGCGGAGCCCTGGACGACGCTGTCCAGCCATCCCGACGAGGTCACCACCGCCACCTTCGCCATCGGATCCACGGCGTCCGCCTCGGACTCCGCGGGAACCGAGGCCACCACCCCTGCGTCGACAGAGGCTGCCCCCACCACCTGGGAAGACGTCGTCACGACGGCCTCTGTCCCGACAGAGGCGCCCTCGACGACCTCGGCCTTCACGACGGCTCGCGTCGACACCCCGGCGTGGCCGTCGACTACCGCAGGGGCGCACACGACGGCGGAGGCTGGCACCTCGGCAGGGCCGGCAGAAGTTTACACCGCCGCTCCCTCGGAGGAAACTACGGCCACGTCAGCGGAGGTCTACACTGCCACTGGCGGGGCAGGAGTCTACACCACTGCAACTCCGGAGGAGGCTTACCTCACGACGGGCGTTTACACTGATGCAGCTCCGGAGGGAACTGCGGTCACATCAGCGGGAGTCTACACCGCTGCCACTCCGGAGCAGGCCTACTCCACGGCGGGAGTCTACACCACTACAACTCCAGATCAGGCATTCTCAACGGCGGAAGTCTACACCACCACGGTCACGCCCACGACGGCGGAAGCCGGCGCCGCGCCAGTCTGGGTGGGGGTCAACACCGCCCCGGCGGAGACGGTCGCTTCGGCCGCGGACACGGCGCAGACCGGGACATCGGCGGATCCGGACGCCTTCTCCACCGTCACGCCCGATTCGGATGTCACCGCGCCTGTTGCCTCCACGACCCCGGGGCCCTACGCAGCGGCGGCCTACACCACCTCCAACACCGCCGACGCCCCAGATGACACCTCTGCTCCGGGCGATCTGTACACCGACCCGCCGCAGGATACGACCACCACCCCGGCGGCCACGGAGGAGGTCTACTCCACCACCCCCGTCCTGACGGAGGCGCCGACGACCGAGCTGGCGTGGAGCACCCCGCTGTCGTTCACGACGCTGTTCCCGCAGGGCTTCACCGTGGTGACGCGGCCGCTGCCGGACGCGCTCAGGGCCACCGCCTCCCCGGCCCCGGTGCCCACGTCCGGCCCCGTCCAGGACTTCAACTACTACGACGGCGTGGCCTTCGAGGACGGCGCCTCCCTGGGCGGCTCCCCCGCGGACGGCTACATCCCGGACTACGACGGCCGCTCGGACGACTACGACCCCGACTATTTCGCGGACTCGGCGTTCCGGCTGAGGCCGCTGAGGCCGCCGCCGCCGCCCGGCGACACCAAGGGCCTCGAGATCGCGTCGCTGGTCAGGGAGACGCCGCCCTCCCCGCCGCGGCGCTCTGACGTGCTCCCGGAAGACGAGGACGACGACGAGGATGACGGCATGGGCAACGACGTCGGCCTGCCCGGCACGCCGAGCACGGCGGCCCCGCTGACCACGACCCGGAGCTCGTACAGGGACACCTTCGAGGGCCAGATGCTGCGCCGGATGGCGCCGCTCGTGGTGCGCCAGCTGCGCATGGGCCACCTGTCGCCGGAGGACACGACGCGCCTCAAGTACATCTTCGGCTCCGTCTGGCACGAGGTGGAGGCGATGGCGCGCGACGCGGAGGCCGGCCGCGGCCGCCGGAACGCGGCCAAGCGCCGACGGGCGCGGGTCCGCAGGTCCTCCGCCACCGCCAAGTACCCGCACTTCACCAAGTGGCGCGCGGACGCGGCGCGGCAGCGCGGCCGCCGCCCTGCACACCGTCACCCTGCTCCCGCCCACCACAGGCGGCCCCAGAAGCCCGCCACGCGCGTCAAGAGCGCCAAGAGGAGGCGCGGCCGCAAGGACAAGCACGGCCACCCGCACGTCAAGCACCCGCAGCACAAGGCGCACGCCAAGAAGCACGCCAAGACGGAGGTGAGCTCGCGTTCGGGGCGCGTCGCGTCCCCGGGTGGCGACTGACATCGAGAACCCGTTCTAACCCCGATGTTTTTTGTTTGTTCGTCAGGACGAGGCGTTGCTGCTGCTGCTGAGGCCGAAGCGCGCCGCCCCCGCTGCCGCGGCGGCCCGGGGACACAGCCGCGGCCGCGACGAGTACGACTACGACGAGGTGGAGGAGGAGAACGACGAGGACTACATGGGCGACGACAGCGACTACTACGAAGCGTGAGTTCGCCTCCTCCTTTTCACTCTACCAACCCTAAACCACGATAAATTCTGAACGAAAGAGGCGCTAACCTAGGGTTGCTATTTGCAGTGAAGAGGAGGAGGAGGAGGAAGACGAAGACGAGGACGGCAGCGACGTCGAAGACGTCATCACGGTGGACAGTGACGACGAGTACGACGACGGCCTGATTCCGTCTCACATCCTCGACGACAACCCCTCGGTGATGGAGCTGCACTACCGCAGCAGGCAGGCGCAGGGCCTCAGCCTGTCGGAGGACGGCCACCGCGACCGCAGGCCGGGGCTCGTCAAGGACACAAAGGACAACAAGGATGACGAGGGCATGGCCATGGACGGCGTCGAGTACGAGTACTACTGAGTGGGTGGTAATTCGCATTTTAAAATCTGTTCCTGTGTGCCGAGAGTCAAGTACAAGTTATAATTGTAAATAGGATTTGTAAATAATGTGGAAACCACATTTTCATGTTGACTTAAAGTTTTAAGTAAATCGTCTAGTGTAGTTGTAAAAAAGGAGGTAGTGTACTGTCGTTTTAGCTTCTGTTAGGACTTTTGATTTAGATAGGAATCTATATTTTTCATCATGCTCTTGTTAGCTTTAAGGAGTCAATTTTGACAACGGAGTATTCCCTGCAAAAAATGAACCTAGTTAGCTTTGTAAAAAATTGTAGAAGTTATGCAACTTAAAATGTGATCTTTAGATTTAAAATAGTGACGTCCCCATACTTTTATTTGTATTTTATTCGTCTCATTCGTTCCTGCGAGTGCTTGTCTTATACTTGTATTCATGTGTATGTATATATTTGCTATGCATAATATCTCTTCTGTGAAGAGCATCCATAAATGTATTATATTTTTAGACGTTAGATAACAATCAGATCCCACTGGGAACTGTGATCTATGTGATCCAGCGGAGGAAACCCGTGTAATTAACCATATTGTAGGCTAATGCGCACTAGATTAATAAAAAAAGTTTATCAACAATCTTCTCCGTTCCTCATTTACACGACGTGGTCCCTTGACATTCTTTTTTTTACGTACGAAATGAGTAGGATGAGTCGACTGGATAAGACTCTCGAGTTCGTTCGAGTTCAGTTGAATGGGTTGGGGACCGCTGGCGGCGGCGGCGGGCGCCTGGCGGCTAGGCAACTCCTTCTACACGACAGCCGGTGAGGCGGCCGGCGTCCGGGCTGCCTCGACTGGAGCGGGAGAGAGATGAGGCGCGGGGGGCGGGGCGAGGTGGGAGTGTGACAGAGCGGGACTGCTTGGGCCGTGACGGGCCGCCTCCTTGCCCAGAGTCTTGCGCCTGTCGTCGGCGCGGCGGCAACATGGAGCGCCGTCGTGCCGGGCGGGGCGCGGGGTCCCGGCCTCCAGGCGCACCCCGCGGGGCCCGAGTGCAGCGTAGACACACACACGCACACACACACTCACACACACACACACGCACACACACACTCACACACTCTGCCGCTCCTTGAAGCCCACCACGGCCTGGGAGCCGGCGCCGGCCGACCGGACACACCCCCGCCGGCATCCGTCCCGCGGCCCCCTCCCCCGCGCCCTCCCGCCCTCCCTCCCTCCCGCCCTCCCCCTCGGGAGGAAGTTGCGCGAGTCCTCCGGAGGTGGCGCCTCTCCTCTCCTCCCGCCGCCTACACTCCGCTCACTCCTCCGCCCGTTAATCCGGATTATTGTCTTATCCGCGCCACGACACTCGATCCGCGAGCCCCGCGGGGGGCGTGGGGGCCCCGGGGGGGGGGGGGGGGGGGGCAGCCAGACCGGGCAAAGAGCAGCCAGCGCGCTCAGCTCAGATTCCTCTCATTGATGTTTGTTTATTCCACGCCCCACGCCGCCGCCGCCGCCCGGGAGGGACGCACAGCAGTGTGAATTCAAAATGAGAAATTCAGCTTCAGCGACGACGATGACGATGCGCCCTTTTGGCTGCTCTCTCTCTCTCACACACACTCACTCACTCTGTTTGCTTGCGTGGCGCGTCTTGCGGTTGTCGACGCCAAGATGGATTTCGATTCGACGTGTTTGTGTGTGTGTGTGTGTGTGTGTATTTGAGGAGGGGGAGGACACTCGTGTCGGGGGTGGTCGGGGGTCATCAGGTTGCCGCCGTGGCGGCCCGCGAGCCTCCGGGGGGACGCGGGCCGGTCCGACCTGCTCCTGGTGATGGTCCCCGAGGCAATCACCGCTAGTCACCCGGGCTCACGAAGGCCGCCGGCAGCCGCTGGCAGCCCCCGGCAGCGGCCCGAGGTCCCTTCACTTGCCTTGGATTGTGATTGTAATGAGCCAATCTAAGCTCCGTTGTACAGACACCCCCCTGCCCTTACCGCGATGGCGCTTACGCCCCTCCTCCCTCTCTTCTCTCTCTCTCTCTCTCTCTCTCTCTCTCTCTCTCTCTCTCTCTCTCTCTCTCTCGCTGCTTAGCTCTGTTTACTCCAGGCAATGGGAAAATTGCCCTCCCCACCTCCTCCGCTCCACTCCTCGCAACCCCCCCCCCCCCCCCTTTGAACAGAAGCGTCCGAAAACGCGCGCGCCGCTCCGCGCAGCGGGCGCAGAAGTTAAGCCAAGTGCCTCGACAGCAGCGCCGAAAACCGTCGTAAACTCGACTTAGCAAACAGACCGGGAGCGGCGGCAGTGTACTACAGCCGTACAGCCGGCCCTCCCCGCAGGTGATAAGGTCGTGAGGTGCTCGTCGGAGGAGGCGCGAGGCGAGGCGCACGACGCGGTGCCCACGTCCTCGCCACGCCCCTCCGCGTCACCTATGAAAATTGCGGGGCGCGGCGGCGAAATGATGAACAGCAATAACTTTACTGTGCCTCCTCAGCCCGCTGCCGCGGCCGGGCCGGGCCCGGTCCTTTGACGTTCTGACGGTGCTGACTGCCGCCACTCCGTTATCGGGGCGGCGACGTCGTGCAGCACCCTCCACGACGTACGGCCCGGCAGGCCCGCCAGCAGGCCGCCAGCCGCCCGCCCCGGCCCCCCGCGGACCCGCGGACCCCCGGACCCCCCACGGCGCGCGCTGCCGCCGCTGCCGCCGGCGGTGTCGTGGCCCACAGCGCGGCCCGTCTGGCCTATCGCGTCCTGTCAACGTGTCACACCGGCAGTGGCAGTGGAGCAGCGGAGCGCCGCGCCGCACTGCCGCCGTGCGGGGACGTTGTTACGTGGCGGCTGCGCCCCGCCACGGCTACAGGCGGCGGCCTCTCCCACGCAGTCGGCGTGCCAACCGCCGCAGAGCCGCCCCTGCAGATGGCGATGCCGCCGCCGGCGTCGTTCTGGACGTCGAAGGACGCCGCAGCACAGCTGGCAGCTGCGGTGTCCGGAGGCTGGAACCTGCGGCCTCACCGGCTTACACACACACACACACACACACACACTCTCTCTCTCTCTCTCTCTCTCTCTCTCTCTCTCAACCTCCCGCGGCGTCCATATGAAGCACTCACGCATGCAACGCGGGAGACACGAACACACACACACGCACACAAAAAAGGGGCTATTTTTGCGCGTGGTGTAATTTATAGGCCCTCCGGGAGGGAGGCGTTGAGCTGAGCCCCTTCTGGACCGGCGGCGGCCGGGAGCCCCGCAGCTCCGCGCCTGCCAAGAGCACGATAGAGCCCAGAGCCCCCCCGGAGGAAGGAGTGGACCGAGGCGAGGCTTCTGCTGACGAGGCGCCGCTAATTCCGTCTCCTGCTCGCCTCATCTCATCGCGAGGGAGAGAAATAGCAAGAGAGAGAGAGAGAGAGAGAGAGAGAGAGAGAGAGAGACGATGAAAATAATTTCCGTCGGTAATATCTCGAGCCCATTCCGCTTTCAACGAGAGCGATTTCGCGCGGGAAAAAAACACGATAAAGCAGCAATCGTGAGATCTCCCCCCCTCCCCCCATCCCCCCTCCACCGCCACGGTAAGGTTCGTCATCATTGTCTCGTTCGCCGTCTCACGCCGACCCTGCCAATCCTGTCGCCGGCGGTGTCTGGCAAGGGAAGGAGCAGGTCCGGCACGACGGCGCGGCGACCTCCCTTACCCTTCGCCGACGGCGTCCTCGCCGTCCTCGGCCTCCTCTCTCAACCCCCAGCGCCGGCGTGGCTCCGATGCACCGCCGCTGCTGGCTGTGCACCGCGCTCCCCGCGGCGCATACAGGGTTCAACGACACCACGACGTCGACGATGTCCGTCGCTGCCGCCACACCGCCGCCGCCGCCGCCGCCGCAGACGTCGTCCCCGCCTCCCCCTCCCCTTCATCCCTCACACACCCTTCCCCTCCTGTCGCAAGGATCAGGCCCCCCCTCCCCTCTCTTCCCGTTCATTTTTTTTCCGCCCCGCGCAGCCCCCGCGGCGGGCGATGGCGTGGCGGTGCCGTGCGCGCCGCGTGCCGGGCACCCCTGCTAGAGATGTGTGTGTGTGTGTGTGTGCATCTCCCGGCGGCCGCGGCTGCACAGCCGTCCCTCCCCAGTCGCCTCCCCCCCCCCCCCTTCACCACCACCACCGCTCCGCCGACTTTCCCTCTCACACTAAAACACGCAAATAATAATGGTAATAAGGTTTATTAGCTTGTTGCCCCGAAAACGCGTTGCATTTTCCATTATACATTGTGGTTCTCATCAACCGGAAGAAGGGAGGGGGGGGGGGGGGGGGAAGGAGCAGAGGAAGACAGGCAGCGTTTCCTCGACTCGAAGGCATAAATATTGACGTGGTGGCCGCATGCTCCTTCCTTACGTATTCGCGCATAGGTCTGCCAGCTTGTTGTGCCCCCACGCTTGCCGCCGGCGGCGGGCTGCGTATCGGGGGGGGGGGGGGGGGGTGTGTAGTGTGTGTGTGTGTGTGTGTGTGTGTGCATTGTGCAGAAGCGATAGGAGAGAGAGAGAGAGAGAGAGAGAGAGAGAGAGAGAGAGAGAGAGAGAAGGCCGGTATTGATTTTATGTCCCTCCAGTTTCCTCCTCCGTGGGACGCACATTAATTCCGGCAAACAATACACGACGGCGAGTGTTTCGGCGGTGCACGCGTGACGAGTAGGAGGGGAGGGGACGGAGGCGCCCCGGCAGCCTGGGGCGCCTCCGCCCCCCCAGCCACCCTCCGTTTTGGGCAAAATTAAAATGGCGCTGCGGATTTTGAAAAAGTTTTCCACGCCGCTCACTTCCGGCCCCGCCGCGTTATCATGACGACGTGTGTCCTGGAGGACATCAGGACGTTGCTGCTGCTGCTGCTGGGTGTGCACGCTATGGCCGCGCGGGGGGGCCAGACACACGGTCACGCGTGCGGGCGCCATCCGCAGCCCCCCCCCCCCCCCTCACAGCCAGAGATAAGAAAGATGCGCAACCAGCTGTTGAAATTATATTAGGCGAGCACGGGAACGTACACACTCTGCTCCGGATGTCCGGAAATCGCGTTCTGGAGCCGAGCAGGGCAACAAGGGGGAGAGGAGGGGAGGGGGGGAGGGGGCACATGGCTGGCGTGTGAGCGTGCCGTGCCGCCGGGGCTTTATGATGTACTCGTCCTTCATGGCGGCGAGTCGCGTCGGATCGCGGCTCCGATCGGGGCGCCACTTTGCCGCGCGCTTCCTGCGGGAGGCCAACACCAACACCGTCGTCACCAGCGACAGCGCCGGCGGCGGCGGCGGCGGCAGCTCCTTCGCGGGAGCACCGCGATAGGCTCTATCCGGAACACGGAGCTGCTGACGTAACCTCGCAGATCGACGCAAAAAAAAAAAAAACACGAGGCAAAGAAACCTAACCTAACCTTATTTATTTGTCTAGTGCAAAGCGGACGTCACTAAGAAAAAAACATTCCTAAAATCCCACTGTCGTTTCCACATTGCAGGTGCGCACAAGAAAAAGTGGGGAAAAAAATTGAAAGAAATTGTTGGATCTAGTTGTATGTCGGTTTGTGATTACACGTAAACACGCCACGGAAATGAATGACAGGATGTCCTTCATTGTTTAAAAGTCATCTAGATTTTGTGTGTGTTTGTGTGGCAACCTTCATATTATAAAATCTGAACCGCACGTCGTCGGGACGCAAAGCGTAACAAGAGCTTACGAACACACGGGTTTGTGATCCCGGCCCGACGCGTCAGGTGCTTAACTTTTCAGACAGAAACAGGCAGCCCCGCATCAATTGTACACCAGTCCTTCCCCCTCAGACTCGCAGTGTCGCCCGCCCCCTCCTCCTCCTCTCCCCCCTCCCCTCTCCATACATGGCGCGCGGTTGCACGTCGCTGACTGTCCCATCGATTTGTTGTACTTCGACCGGTATATATAGAGGGAGAGTTGGAGTGGGGCTGGCGGGGCTGGCCGGGCTGGCCGTGTGCCGTGCCGTGCTGGTAGTGCTGGCCGTCTGGCCTGACCAGCCTGTCCAGCCGGCCAAGGGCTTCCACACTCCCCCGGGGGCGGAGGCGGGGGCGGGGGCGGGCACGGCGGCCGGGGGTGTACGTATTGGCAGAGCGGAGCTGAGCGACGCGCGGCCCTGCCACTGCCGAGGCCCGCCCGACACAACGAGACGCCAACATCAAAAAACGGAAAAGAAAAAAAAAGAAGAAGAAAAATGCTCGGCGAGCGCTTTCCATAGTCCGGCCGAAGCGGCGGCCGCCACACCGTTATTGATGGAGGGAGAATGTACACATTAGGGGGCGCGCCCATCGCGGGCGGCGGCGGCGGCGGCGGCGGCGGCGGCGAGGGCACCGACAGGGTCATTCGGAGTGTCCGGCGGTGGCACACAGTCACATGCAGCGAGACAGTCGGGAATATCCTGGGCAGCGCCACTAGAGGAGCTTTAGCGCTTTCGGAACGAGTGAAAAGCTCACATGACGAATGGTGCCAATTTCAAACCGAAATTGTCAGGAAAAAAATTTATCAGAATGATGAATGGATTTTTTTAAAAAAATACAATGACAATACTAGGCATCTCCAACGAGGACCGTAAACGGAAGTGGAAAAAAACCGGAATACTCCCGGAGCGCAAACGGTTCTATGAGAAATGGCACGGTGATCCACGACGGAGATGCTCTTTCCCGCGGGGTTTCTCATAATTTCCACTCTGAAAGTATTCTTGATCTTCCACTTCCGTTCTCGAGCCTCGCTGGAAATGCCTATACACACGGATGACCCAGCAAGCAGGTGGTGAGGGGGGGGGGTCTTCTAACCTTTATTCTTTCAGCTTTCAGCGGGACCTTTGCCGCACTCCCCTCCCGCCCGCCACACGTTTTATATATATAACACACACCCATTTTTGCAGCCCGTTTTCGCAGCACTTTGGCGGCCCCGGCCTCCTCCGTGCACTTGCCACAGTGCTGCAGGTTCATAGGTCGTTAAGGCCCGCACAGTGATCGTAAAACTGTGTCCGTCTCTGCCGTGCACCCGCTACGCCCTGCGTCCGCCATACGCCACGTCCCGTCCAGGGCCCCGCCGTGGCCCCGCCGCTGCCCCGCCGCTGCCCCGCCGCCCCGCCGCTGCCCCGCCGCTGCCCCGCCGCCGCTTCGCCAAACTCGTCGTACGTGCACACATACGCCGTGGGACTGATAACACAGCGTCGTTCGCCACGCCACACGACCTCCCCACCACCGCCGCCGGCCCGCCGTCTCCCGGCGTACTCCGCTCCGCGCGCAGTCGCGTTTTTTTCTTCCCGTGCGCTCCAGGTGGCATTTATTAATAAACGACCATGCACGATGAAGCACGGGCGGTTTCGAACTGATCTGCCCATGTCCATGTTCTATCGGTGATTCCCGAAAAGTTTTTGGAGAAGCGAAACTCTGTGTGCCCGGAGCTACGTTTGATGTTCCCCGAATATTTTGTAAATGGCGCGGCGCGGCGGGCGTCCAGTCCAGGGCCTGCATGCCGCACGGCAGGACGTTCTCCTGCCCCCCACAGATCCCCTCTCACAGATTCGGCTGTTCTGGAACAGCACGGTGTTGTGCTGTGCGCCGCATGAACATCATGCCGATCCGGCACCGCTGATAGAAACGGACTGGTACACGTCCCACGGTTACAGCGGGGTATCTGTGTAGCAGTGGAGCGGTTCGTGGGTCAGCTCGTCGCGCCCACGCCGTTCGACCGCTTTTTCCGCTTCAAATCGCCACCTGTCATCGCACCGGCCGATAAAGCCGCGCCGGTGGAAAAGAACGTACAGTGGCGCACTCTGTGCGCGCCGGCTGGGCGACACGGCTAGTATCTAGTGCGCCGTGCCCTGTTGCTCACGACTCCCACGAACGGGCGCCGCGCGTATCAATGTGGCTTATACGGAGGGGGCGCGTCCGCAGACCGTACGTGAAGGCTGCGTCTGTCTCTCTCCCACTCGCACAACGTTCCGTAAGGTGTGACAAGGACAGAGCTGGCCCGTCCAAAAACTCCGACCAGCTTTAGGTTACTAGAACACACGCCTGCAGAGCGCCGGGAGAGCCTGGACAGCTGCTGAAATAAAACGGCGCCAATCATTTTTTGTTTTGTTTCCCAGTTCGCTGTCGGCGACCCGGTCCGCTGCGCGTTCATTGGTTTACTAGTTTGGAAATAAGTTCTAAAGTGGCTCGATCAAAAAAAAAAAGAAAAAAAAGAGGAAAAAAAGGGGTGAGGTTATGTCGGCGTCGCTCTGGCTCCTGATTGCGAACGCCACAGACAGATGACAGGCAAAAAGCATTTCCCCGGGAGGCGGCCGCCCAGCACAAAAAGTAATTACAGTGTTGCCAACTCGATCGTTATGAAAAATGTTGGAAAGGGACAAAGAAAGGAGAGAGAGAGAGAGAGGGGGGGAGGGTGAGGGGCGCGCTTCGGGCCGGTGAGTGAATGAGTGTGAAAGAGAAGGTGTACGTATGTGTGAGAGACAGCACGGCGGGGGGGGGGGGGGGGAGACAGACCAGTTGGCCGCTTACCGGTTGCTGCGCGCAGCGGGGCAGGGGGAGGGAGCAGGTGGGGAGGGAGGGGCGTCTCGGACGCAGATGTGCTGCGGTGCGAACATGCATCATGCAGTCGGCGTGACGTCACCAGCTGCAGCAGCAGCGGCCCGCGTCCAGCTGACGGGCCCGACGCCGCCGACGGCACCGCCGCACCGCGCACTGCCGTCACCCTTCCCGAGGAGGGAAGCGTCGGCCTTGTGGCCTTGCCGTGCCGTGCCCCCTTGCCGCGCCGCCGCGCCGCCGCTCGCTCCAGATGTGTGTGTGTGTGTGTGTGTGTGTGTGTGTTAGTCCTGCTGCACCCTGCTAGCCGGGGGGCAATGACCGCATGTGTGGTGTGCGGCGCACACCCGGGAGCCGCACCTGGCCGTGCGAGTACTTACTACACACACACACACACACACACACACACACATACACGAATGACCGGCACCAATTCCAGTGGGGTGTCCGCGTCGCTGGAGGAGCCGCCGCCGCCCACATACTTCTCCAGTTCTCCAGCAGCAGCGGACGAATATGCGCCGCACGAGCCGCCTTTGTCTTAATGTGGTGGGACATGATGGGGGCGGCAATGGCGAGCCGATGGCGACACAACGGGCCATGCTTTATCAGCGTTGTCCAGTCCAGTCCAGCCTGTCCTGTGTGCCCTGTCCGGTGTGCAGCGCCACACACACACACACACACACACACCGACCTGCAGGCCCCCGGGCCCCCTCTGTCTTCCAGGCAGGACACAGCTCCCCCCGCTCCCCTCCCCTCCCCTCGCTCCCGTTACCTTCCGACAGGCTGCTTCCGCCCGCACCCGGCGGGAACGCCGCCCCCCCCCCCCCCCCCCCTCCCCCACACACCACACATACCACGGGCGCCAGCAGCTGCGGCCGGTGCCCTTGTCTCCAAGGCACGAGGCTTCAATGACGCGTCGTGAGTGATGATTTTTCGTTTCGACGCCCGGAATGCGCTCTCTCTCTCTCTCTCTCTCTCTCTCTCTCTCTCTCTCTCTCTCTCTCCGGCGGCGGCTCTCTTCGTTTTTGAGCGCGACGCGACAGCCGTCGGTGCCATGTGCAGCCGCTCATGGAGACCGCCGCAGGCTCCGCTCATGGCAGCGGCCAGTCTCCCGGAGCGCCGCTGCGTCTTGTCTGGCCTCATGTCGTCGCCGACGCGGTGGTCGGGGTGAGGGAGGCCGGGGGCCGCCTGCCGCCTGCCGCCGCCGCCGACTCCAAGACGCCTCGCACCGCGTCGACGCGGCGCTCTCTGCATGTGTCCGCCATATGGCGGTGCCGGTGCCGCGGAGGCCGCGTGCGCGGCGCGCCGCGGCGGCCTCACCGCACCCCGCGGATCCACCGTGGCCCGTCGGCCATCATGACGCCATCCTGACCATCATGACGCGGGCCTCGTCCTCCGGGTAGCCCTGAAAACGTACATATGTGAACCTCTGGAGAAAGCAAAGATCTCCAAAGAGATATTTTCTTGGAAAACTCTTGTGATAGAGGACAGTAGGCACGGCGTGAGGCAGCGCGCTGCGCCCCCGAGTCATATGGCTTGTCGGGTCCCGCTCAGAGGTCCAGAAGCAAGCAATGCCCCACCAATTTTTTTTTTTTTTTTGCAATTATACCATTCTATAGCTTCTGCAGGAGCCTTTAATTACATTTTTTTTCTCTCTCCCAATTTAGATGTTAAGCTCACGCTCGTAGTGAGGACAGACAGACCCCGCGGTGGGGACCTTCTCCGTCGGTGCCGGTACGACGGGGTGCCCGGCCGGCGCGGCGGCCGGTACGCTCCAGTTGCTGCGTGCTCGGCGGGCCGTGGCGGGGGGCGCTGCACGCCGCGTACTCCTTGGCGCGCGCCGTCACTGCCGCCGAGGGGGCGTGGCGGGGCGTGGCGGGGCGTGGCGGGGCGTGGCACGCGCGTGGCCCCGCGCAGCGTGCGCGGCCGCGTGCGCGCTCACCGGGGCGAGACGCGCGGGAAAGGGAAAGGCTGCAGCCGCCGCTCCCACCCCCGAGTGCTGTGAGAGAGAGACAGACAGACAGACTGGCGGGCGAACAGACAGACAGGGGGACAGGCGGGAAGACAGACAGACAGACAGACGGGCGTGCTGCGAACAGAGCAAAAGCGGAGCCTGCGAATACTAATACTACTACAGCGCGAAAGCAAGCAGGGAGAGCGGAGCGGGCAACGCGGAGTGGAGTAATATAAGGCGGCAACCAGAACCTGCCCCCGGGCAGCGCGGCGCAGGGGCGGCGCAGGGGCGGGAGGGGGAGCGGGTGGCGGGGAGGGTGCGGCCGCCGCCGCAGCCGGCCTCCGAGTGGCACGTGCCACAGCCTCCTCTCTTCTTCCTCCCGCAGGTCGCTCGAGTAGGCCGCGTATCCTCCGAGGCAGGGGTGAGGAGGAGAGGAGAGGGAGAAGGGGAGAGAGGGAGGAGGAGGAGGAGGGATGCCCGGGGGTAATGACCCCCTCCAAAGGATTCCGTCCGCCAAGCCGCGAAATCCGAGTGCGGCTCGATGGGATGGGGAGGGGGGGGGGTGTACTTGAACTTTCTGACTACTTCCAGGAGGAGGGCGTCTAGCGGTGGACCCCCCGCAACGCAACACCGCCGACAGGCCGAGAATCTGAATGGAAAGGGATGACCCCGGGGCGTTTGTGAGTGTGTGTGTGTGTGAGAGAGAGAGAGAGAGAGAGAGAGAGAGAGAGAGAGAGAGAGTAGGAAGGGAAGGGGAGAGGGAAATATTGACGGAGAGCGACGATGATAGGGAGAGAGGGAGAGGGGGAGAGAGAGAGAGAGAATCCTTGCTCGTTGCAGCATCCCCACCTTGCCCTACATCTCCATCGCCATCTCCGAGCTCTGATCAAAGGCCGGTGGGGTTCAAGGCGCAGCTGCAGCGGTAGCAGCGGCGGCGGCGGCATCAAAAGTCCCAACTCCGACGACGGTCCCCGGCCGGCGGGCCACCTGGTCCACCAGTGGGCCACCAGTGGGCCACCAGCAGCGCACGGCAGGTCTGGTCTCACCTCGGAGGTGGCCACCGCCGGGTGGGGCGGCCCGCGGGGACTTGGGGCCGCCACGGGGACAAGGGGAAGGGGTCAGCACGGCACAGCGACAGCGGCGGCGGCTCCCGGCGGCCGTGCGCCGTGCGCCGCAACACGACCTGCGAAGCAGAGGGGCTGTGGGCTCTCTGCTCCAGGAAGCCGACAGTGCCGACGGCCGAGCCGCGGGAGTGAAGGGCTGAGGGCTGAAGGGGTGGCCTGCGCGGCCGGAGAAATGATCGCGCTGCGTGGCGAACGGGGGAAATAAAGAGGCGGCGCTCAGAGGCGATGCGTCCGGGAACAAAGCGGTCCGCGGCCGCTCTCGCCGGTGGCGCGGAGGAGAGGCGAGAGGCGCGCCGCCGCTCATTTGCAGACCGCTGATGGCGTCCGCGGCCCGCGGCGGCGGCGGCGGCGGCGGCGGCAGCAGCAGCGTGGTGCTCACGCCGAGCGGAGCTCTCTCAGGTGTGGCCAGACAGAAATACGGATTCTGTGGAGGACAAAAGGACCCCACCGTTTTCCCCCCGCTTCCGCCGTTATTCTGGGGTCGTGCGGGAGTTACGGCGCACCGACAAACCCTGTCTACGCAAAGGGTCGCTCCAAACACATTTATTGCACCCGAAAATATTGAGCTTTGCCATTCCTCATGAAAATAAAATGGCAAAATCGTTTTACAGTTGTTGATTTTCAAAGAAATTCTCATGGCGGCAGCCAGCAGCGGTCGCGAGCCCAACCTGTGCCAGCCCGAGCTCGGCCCGGAGCCCGGCCGGTAGCTGCCCCGGCTGCCGAGGGTGCAAACACAATCTCCGTGGCAAATACAGAGAGTGAAGTGTTCCCATGTGGGGGGGGGGGGGGGGGAGGGACGGCCGTGCGCCCCGCAGCCCCACGCCATCAGGGAAGGTTTTTCGGCAATGTGAGCGTTGCGCTGCGGCGCCCGCCCGCCCACCCGCCCGGAGGGGTTGGGTCTCAAACCGTTGTGGCACGGCACACAGCGACACCACGGACAACGGAAATGTCATGACAGTTTACCGAATCGCTATGCACGGCAGCCGCGGCGGCGCCGCGACGCGCAGCGCGCGCAACGTGCTGAAACGGGAGGAGCGCGACAGGCGCAGGACGTGTCCTGACACACGGAGCAACAGATGCGCGATCCGCGCCAGGACACGTCAGCGAATCCTGCTCGCGGGACGGGACGGGCGGCGATGCGACGGCGAGGGTCCCGGCAGGCCACGGTAGGACAGTGAGGTCTGTACCGGGATAAGGCAAAGGTAGGCCTGCCCCAGCGTAGGCTGAGGAGGGTCTGTATTACCAAGATGGGCCAAGGTATAGGTCTGTAGGCCATGGTAGGTCTGTTCCACGATCGGCCGCAATGTACAAGAAAAGGCCAAGGTACTAGGTGTCTACCAGGGTAGGCCATAGCAGGCCGCTCGCCCACGGCCTCGGAGCGGAGGTCCCCGCACGCGTCGCTTCCGGGGGAAGCCACACACACCCGCGCCGCGCGCCGCTGCCTGCACACGCTGCCGATGGCCGCGCCGCCGCCGCCGGCCACTTTACAACCTGACATTCTGCTGCTCCGCGGCCCAGGTTCGAATACCCGCGGCGCACCTGTGAGTGATTTTTGCCCCCCGCGCGGCTCTCAAGGGGGGCTCTCGACAGGTGGATTTTATTGGCGCCTCCCTTCCGAGAGGCGACGCGGCCTGAGCACGGCTGCGGCTCATTAGGTATGGAGGCGGCCGGAGATACATTCCGAGATATCGAAAAGGCCGACCGGGTGGCGGGGCCCCGGGCCGGCCCGCGGCGTGTTCGTGTCCGTTCCCACGGCACGACACCGCTGACCCTGCATGCACATTCCCTGCCCGCCCCGCCCCGGGCAGGGGGCGCCTCCAGGACGGGGGGGGGGGGGGGGGGGGGCGCGTTCCATATACCGCCGCCGGAAGCCACCGAACAAACTATTATCTCAAAAATAAAAATAAAAAAATACGTCCTTCTCCCTTGCTTCCCCCGCCCCCTCCTCGTCATCCCGGTTGTGTCTCTGCCCCCCCCCCCCCCCCGCACCGGAAGCCCGCTCACGCCCCGCCCCGCCGTGCGCCCCCCGCCCCCCTCCCCCTCGGCACCGGAGCGCGGCAGCGGCGGCGGAAGACCCGGGGAAGCGAAGTGCTCCCCTCTCACTCGCTCTCAATACGCAACTTTACCTCGTCTCACCTCGTTTCCGACGGGTCCCCCCCCCCCCCCCCCCCACCTCCCGCCGGCTGTGTGCCCGTCGGCGTGTGCGCTATCACCCGCCATCAGCTGTTGGGCGGGGCGGTCCGCGGCGGCGCCCCGCGTCCGAAATAACTCGAAAATCGAATTGGCATTTGGGACGCAACGTTTTCCCCGGCCAGAGCACAGCCAATGCAGCCAATGTCATGAACCCGTCGGTCATACCGCGCTGCCGGTTCGTACACGAAGTGACATGGGAGCGCGCGGCCGCACGCCGCCCTGCCCGGCCCCGGCTTGTTGTCTCGTCCTTACGTCCGTACGCCGTGGGAGGGTGAGGGGCGGGGCGGGGGGACCCAGCTGGACTAGTTGCCTCACCGCGAGGGTGGCGGCGAGAGAGGAGGAGGAGGAAGGGGTGGCGATGTTGCCGGTTCGGCGCGGAGTATCCTCGCGGGTGCAGGGCCTTTGCAGGGGGTGCGGCGGCGTCCTCTCCCATCGCGTCCACGTCAAAGCAGAGACCGCACAAGAGGGGCACCGAGCAGGACGCTAAGACTCAGCGAGCCGCCCTGCCGTCTGCCGGGACCGGCGGGGAGCTCCAGTCCGCACGGGGGGCCCCGGGCCCCGAGCCCCCGTCGTCCATGGTGGGGCCTCTTGCCGGCCCGCGCCCGCGCGCTTTTCAATCCCAAAGGATGTATAGGGGGGAGGAAGACGACCAAGGCATCCATTGTGTTTGGGCACATGTCGCGACCAATGCCGCCCGTGCGGGGCCGGCCTCGGCTCCCCCTCGGGGGACGAGGCCGGCTCACGGCTCCCCCACGCCAGGTGAGATGAGAGGCCCGTTGCCGCGCGCGCTGGCTGTGTGGAGCCATTTCTCTAAGTCAACATCGATACCTTTCGCCTGCGGGGATTGACCCACCCCCTCCCTCTGCCTCCATTTCCTCATCTTCGCCTCCTCCTCCTCCTCCTTTCCCCGTTCTCCTTTATGATCCTCCCCTCGCATCTTTTCGCCCCTGCGGCCCTCGCGGGGGGGATCCACTTTCAATCGAGGGCCGCCACGGACATGACATCACGGGGCATTACTCCGCGGCGACATGTGTCTCTCTCCTCCCTCCGTCAGCCCGCCGCCACGACGCGTCCCAAGGACCCCGACAACGATCTCGGTAAAAAGATTGTTTTGTCGCCGCCGCTCGGCCGTCGATGACGTTCGCGTACAGCAGGAATACAACGCGAGGGCGCGGGGGAAGCCGTATAAAGACACGGGGAATCGAGTTTGCTGTGTGCGCCGCAGACACTTGACTTCCCGCCGCACGACACGGGGACCCGGCCGACCGTCACCGCAACAGACCGCCGCCGCCGCCGCCGCTCGGAAGCAACGCGTCACTTGTCGTATGCCGTGTTCTCATATCGGCTGGTCGGGGAACACGGCAGGAAGGGCGGCTGCTGGCGGGCCGCCGGAAGGTCACACCGCCGCCGAGAGGCGCCCCCGTGCCCCGCGGGGGGTCCGCCGACGACGCCGTGTCGCACACAAGCCGCCCGGATTTTCCGCTCTTCCGGCCGCGGTCGCCTCCGGTCCAGCGCGGAAACGCGACAACGGAAACCGAACGCGTCCAGCCAGGGCGCCTGTGCCCCGTCAGCACCCCGTTTAGAACCCCGCCCCCGTCAGTACCCCGCCCCGTTAGTACCCGCCCCGCCCCCGTTAGTACCCAGCGCCTGTGCCCGCTTTCACCAGTACACACCCCGTCACTGGGTCACGGCGCCTGACAAAGGCTCCCCGGCAGGCCGCATCAGGTCGTCGGGGTGCACATGACACCCCCGACGGCGGCGAGCACGGATAATTGCAACGGCGCAGAATGTGATACATACACACCCGGCCTTCCATAAAAAGGCTGTGTGTTCGTGTGTGTGCGAGTGTGTGCGTGTGTGTTCGTGTGTGTTCGTGTGTGTTCGCTCGCACAGGCAGGCTGGCAGGCACAGGAAGGTGAGGCCAACGCGAGTAAAGCGTCGTAGTACAGCAGGGTCGACAGTGCAGCACGGCGGGGTGCGGGGCCTCGCACCCCGCAGTGCCGCTACACAGCGAGGCCGGGCCTGCCCGGACGGCCGCTGCATGGACCGTTTCCGCCGATATGATTTTTACGATCCCGAGCGGCGCTGTTGAGGCCGCTGCCGCCGCGGCCGCGGCTTGCGACACTGTCAGGAGGTTTTCTAGTACGTGAAGCTGCAGGCTGGCGGCGGCGGCGGCGGTGGTGTTCCTGCTCGACCTCCGCGAGCGCGGCACGTACAGTGTAAGACGAGCCGCGTCGTCGACACTAAACCAGGACGCACTACATGAGCACAATCAGAGCACGCGGGGGGATGGGACGACGGCGAGCGCCACCCGCCGCAGCAGAAGCACCTCGCCGTCCGGGTGAGAGGTTTACTGCGGCCCGGAGGAGTGCATGGCACCGACTGATGGGGTGGAAATATTATGGGGACGCCATCTTGGCAAGCTGTGGTCCCGACGGGGCGGCCGGGGGCGGCCACCGAGGGCTGTGGAGGCGTCGCAGAATGCCCGCCTGTCCCGCTGTCAATCTGCCCCCCCTCCCCTGCCCTTTCCTGCCCCCGCCCCTGCCCTTGCCTGTCCGGTCCCGTCCCGGCGTCCCCCAAGAGTTTATGACCAGAGGTTTAACGAGTCAGGGAGCCGCACCGAACGGGACGACGGCGTCGGAGGAGGAGAGGGGAGCGGAGGTGCGGAGGAGAGGAGGGATCGACAAACGAGGCGGGGAGGGAATTCAGCCGGAATCGCGGTGGCTTGTCTCTGAATAGGCGAGCGGGCCTCCTCGTTCCGATGACGATACAAACGATTTGACACCCGGGAAATTCGAGAAATCGATCCCCGTGTGCCGTAAAAAGGGAAATGTACATACGCACGTGCGGTCGAAAGTTTGAAAATTTGTTGATCAGGCTTAAAATTAGGTTACAGGCGATTTGGACTTTTTTTGTAAAATTTTCAAATAATACATTTTAAAACTTCAAAAATACAGAAACAAAGTAACGAATTGTATGTGCGGAATTTTTCCCAAATCCCAGTTTTTACATGTGGCGAGTCCCTTGTCAGTACACACACACACACACACACATGAACATGGACGGTTTCCCTTTCGCAGATCCGGCGTAAACGGAGCGCTCGGCATTGAAATGATATCGGTGCGAACAGCCAACGCCAGAGTGAAAGAGCACCGCAGCAGCAGCAGCAGCAGAGGCGCGAGAACACGAAAAAGCGATATATATACACGCCGGCGCCACGCAGTTATTTGGCAAACAAGGCGTGTGTATGTGTGTGTGTGTGTGTATGTGCGTGTGTACGTCGACGTTCATAAGCCGGCGTACACTGATATTCCCCGTGGGACGGAGCTACACATCCCGCAGGGACGGGCGCACACAGCGTGGCGCGGCGGCGCTCGGCTCTGTGTAATCGCCCAATCAGCATCAGTGCCACATGCGGGGCCTGCGGTGCCCGTGGAGCCTGCGGTCTGTGTCTGGCCCTGCGGCCGTGCGGGCCCGCGGCCCTGCGGACCCGCGGCGCGCCCGGCCCGGTGTCCTGGTGTCGGACATTTCGTACGTAAAAAGAGCACACAGTCGGCGGCTGCCATGACGGCACACCAGCTAGTCGCCGCCGATGGCTTTAGTTTTATGATTTTTTTTAAATTTTTATTTTCCTCCCAGTCATGCCGTAGGTGGCGAAAACGCTGCGCGGAATAATAGGTCGGGTAGGGGTCCGCGGGGGGGGGGGGGGGGGGGGGCAGTCAGCTGTTCGCAGGCCGCCGCTGCTGCAACTGCACACACTGGGACTCGGGACGGAAACGGGACGGGACCGGGACGACGACGGCACCCCCAAAGCCAAGTCTGCCTATAAAGCGTGCCTAAGCTATTTATACCCCCGGCCAATGACGTGGCCGGGCGGGCTGCCTTCGAACGGCGCGTGCCCGCGGAGGCCGGCCGGCCGCCGGGGGGAGGCTGGTCGCCGAGGCGTCGTCGGCGTCGTCGGCGTCCTCGCCCGGACGCAGCCCCGCGGGGGGCGGGGGGCCGGGCCGGCGGCCGGGCCAGACGGGAAGGGGATGGGCTGACGCAGCGCCGCAGCCGCAGCCGCAGCCGCAGGCTCCGCCGTCTGCACCTGGCCCTGGTGGCGGGTCTGTCTCGTCTTCTGCTTTCTTTGCGATTTCCTTTCAAGGGTAATGCGCAGCCGGCTGATTCCGAACACTGCTTTCGTATAACAGGGGCTTCGTCTCTGTCGCACTCGCAGGGGGGCCCATAAGAGAGCGAGAGAGAGAGACGGGGGGGGGGGGGGGGGGGTCCGCGAGAAGGCAGTGTGTTCGTCGGGATCGATCTGAAGCGCGCAAAACGCGCCGGTCGCGGCGACAAAGCTGCAGACGCAACACGGGGACGGCCTTCGCCTTTGGGGCGGCGGGGCGGCGGCCGGCGGCGGCCTCGGCGCGCGCGGCTGTTGCTGCTGCCTGCGTCCTCCGTCGCCCCGTCCGCCCGGGACTCCCGTCGAACTCGAACGTCAAAACGAATCTGTTGTGGTCGACTTCAAAAATCTCGACCCCCGGAGGCTCGGCGGCTGGCTGCCTCAGTCGCGGGACGGGATGGGGTGGGGTGGGGGAAAAGGGGGAGGGGGGGGGGGCACGTCCGCGAGGCCAAGAAGGGGCCCTAAGTGGAGTGCGGCCTGTGTCTCCTCCGCAAAAACAACGTGTGTTGTGTGTTGTTGACCCAAAAGGCCATCCGAGTCCTCCGTCGTCCTTCGCGAGCAGCCCCTTTGCGAAGGAGCGGAGGGTTTCTGCCCCTCTCCCTCCTTCTCTCCCTCTCTCTCTCTCTCTCTCTCTCTCTCTCTCTCTCTCTCTCTCTCTCTCTCTCTCTCTCTCCCGCGGCTTGTCGCTGTTGCCCCGCCCCGCCTCGCGGCCCGCCTCCGCCTCCGCTCCCGGAACCTCCTGACCCCGGACTGGACGTCCAGGAAGCGTCCGGGATCACTGTGGCGTTACCAATCACGCCTTCTGCTGGACAGCCTCGGCAGCCTCGGCCACAACTCCGACCGACCCCGACCAACCCCTCTCACTGCCGGCCGCCCGACGGGGCTCAACACACCGCACCGCGCAGCACGCTGTTCAAATTTTCAGTACTGCACAGTAAATATGTACACGGCGGTGGCAAAAGATAATTTGCCAAGGCGTTTCACTTTTATTTGTGGCAGTGTATAGCTTCTCCTCCCCCGGCCCCCAAGGTGGGCATTGTTCATTGTTCCCTGGAAGAACTGCCAGCGGCAGGAGGCCGGCGGTTGGCCGGCTGCTGCGCGCGGCCGTGCCGTCAGGGCTGTGGGGGGCTGTGCCGTCAGGGCACGTGTCTCTCTCTCTCTCTCCCTCTCACTCACGCTCTCTCCCTCTATTTCAAAATATTATTACCTTCAATAACATTTAAATTTTTCTTCATAACGGCATCTTTTTTTAATGTTAAAAAATTTAGTGGCATTTACGACAAACAATTTTTTTGCGAACTCTCTCTCTCTCTCTCTCTCTCTCTCTCTCTCTCTCTCTCTCTCTCATTCATTCATTCTCTCATCTAGGGCAAACAACATCTCTGATATGAGGTGCGAATCTGCGCGTCCGGCCCGCCGGAGCTGACCGTTAGTCCGGCGGCTTGATGTCTAATGATGCCGGATTAACCCCGGAGGCCCGGAGGCCTGGAGGCCCGGAGGCTCCAGTGCGGGGCCCCGGAGGGGGAGGGGCGCTAAAGTCCGGCGGTGACAAACGATGACTAAGCCGCGCAGCCGAGCCAAGTCGGGGACTTCCCTTTTCTTCTCTCCCCCTCCCTCCTCTCTCTCTCTCTCTCTCTCTCTCTCTCTCTCTCTCTCTCTCTCTCCCCCCTTCTTCTTCGCCTACCCGCCCCCCTCCTCCCGCCCCTCTTGGTTCGCCTGTAAATGAGCGGTGCGGTGCGGAGCGAGTGAAAGGTTCGCCCTCGCCTCGGCGTCGGTGATGGCCGTGGTTGCGCGTCCCGTTCCGGGCGAGTACAGTGCCAAGTTGTCAAAGGGGAAAGGACTGGAGCGGAAGGGGGAAGGGGAGGAGGAGGAGGAGGAGGAGGGGGGAGGAGAAGTGACAGGGGAGGGGGAAATGGGGGAGGGGGGGGGGCACTCGACCAGCTCAGTGCTGACGTCCACCTGGTTGGAGTGGAGTGAGGGGCGGGGCGAGGCGGCGGCGGCGGCGGGGGTAGCGCGTGTGTCGGGGGAGCGGCGGGGCGGCGCGGCCGGGGGCGGCCGGGGGCGGCCGGGGGCGGCCGGGGGCGGCCGGGGGCGGCCGGGGGCGGCCGGGCACGGCGGAGGGGCTGCGGACGACATCGAGGGTTACCTGAGCCGCCATGCCCCCCCCCCTCTCACCCCCCCCCTCTCACCCCCTCCCGCCGCAACCCCCCGCGACCCCCCCGCAGCCCCTGATTTCATTGCGTAATGGCATAGGGCGGGCGGTCCGAACCGACCCCATGCACCCGCCTAGAAATCAGTGCGAATTGGCGGTGGGGATTCGCGCTGCCATGCCATAACAGGACCGAACTGTGACACTGTCCAGCAAGCGCTTGCTGGCCGGCTCGCTAGGGGAGTGCAGGACAATGCCCGGGTCACTATTATACGTGTTACGAAACTTGAAACGTCTCGCGACGCAGAACGGACGGCCGAGCCGTTCCGCCGCGGTGGTGGACCGGGCCGGTGCGTGCGGAGCCGCGGCAGCAGCGAGGGCAGCAGTGTACATAGTGTAGTATGTGCACCGCGCCGTGGGAGCGGCGGTTCTAAATCCGTGGCCCCTGCGCCATCCCGCGTCCCCAGTGTCATGTCCGCGGTCGTAGACCGGTGCGGTGCGGTGCGGTGCCCAGGGCCACCCACTCACTTCTTTTTTTTTTATGTATTTTCGAGCGCGCATGCGTTTAAAAGGCGCTCTGTCCACTGCTCTGTCCGCGAAGTATATAGCAGTGCCTTTGATGTCCTCTCTCTCTCTCTCTCTCTCTCTGTCTCTCTCTCTCTCTCTCCCTCCCTCCCTCTCTCCCTCTCCCTCTTCTCCTTTGTCCACTGACGCATATGGTGGACCAAAAGAGTGCACGGAGGACGCGGGGGGCCTCCTGCTCCTGCTGCTGCTCCTGCTGCCGCTGCCGCTGCCTCGACCGTCCGCAGAGGCTGAGGATGACGAAGACCCACAAGAACGTCGAGAGAGGTTCGCTCTTCTTTTCCCTTCTGAAGTTCCCCCAGTATTTCCTCCTGTAGTGTCCACGCTAGTGCCCTCCCCCCGCCCCTCTGTATCTCACCGCCCCCGCCGGCCCCGACGCCGTTCTCTTTCTCTACCCTTTTCCTTCCCCACCACCTTTTCACTTTTTTGAAGAAGAAGAAGAAGGGGTGGCGTCCCGGGCTTCCGCAGCCATATCCGATTATCATCCTTTTTTTTACCTGCGCCGAGCAATCTCCTCTCGAAAAATTGGACGGGAAATCAGAAACCTCATCGGGAGGTCTATGGAAAAGCGAAAGGGAAAGGGGTGGGGGGGGGGGGGAGGAGCGAGAGTGGAATGGCAGAGTCGGGAGGGGAGAATATAGAGCATTGGATCGGAGAGGGTAGGAGAGGGAGAGGAGAGAGAGAGAGAGAGAGAGAGAGAGAGAGAGAGAGAGAAAGAGAGACTTCCCCGAGTCGTGCCCAGACCACCACCAGCACCGAGAGGCTGCTTCGCCTTGCGAATGCAATGAAGCAGCCGATAAGGAATGCTGGGAAGGGTCCTGGCGGGGTCCTGGCGGGGTCGTGGCGGGGTGGATCCGGTCCAAGGTCCTCCTCCCGGCGCTGCAAGGCCCCGCCCTCCCCTTATCGAGGGACTGCAAGGGCTGACTCACCCTCCGCCACCCCCGCGACGGCCGCGCGGCGCTGGCGGCAGCACCCCGCCCGCGCGCCGCAGCCGCGCGCCGCAGATCCTGGAGCAGGCGATGCAGGGGCTGGCCGAGGCGAGGCGGAGGCGATGCGATGCGCGAGTTGGTGGCGTTTCCACCCGCCAGGCAGCGCTGCGTGGCACGGCACGGGTCCTGTCCCGGCTCGGCGCGGCCCGCGGCGCGCGGCTCGGCCGGGCTCGGTGCGCTTTCAGCTCGACACGTCAGCCCGCGAGGCACGGCGGCGCGGCCCGCCGCCACCACCGTGCTGTCCTGGCCCTGCCTGCCTGGCAGCCCCGGAGGGGAGGGGGAGGGGTGCCGCGTGGGGAGGGGAGGGAGGGAGGCTTGCCGGCTGGCGGTGGGGCCGGGCCGGCTGCCGCCTGCCGCCACCGCCAGCCAGGCAGGCAGTGTTGGTCACAGCCACGAGCCGAGTGTACGTCGCCGTGGTGCCGAGCCGAGCCACCCGAGCACACCCGACCGCCCCGGACTAAGGCCAAAGTCAGCTGTCAGCTTGTGTGGTAGCGTGTCCACCGTGTCCCCTCCGTGGACTTCCTCTGTCGTGTGCGCGAGTGCGTGCGTGCGTGTGTGTGTTCGAGTGTGGACTCTGTGGATTCGCCCGTCGGTGCATCGTGCATCTACCTCAACGTCTCGCCGGCTGCACCCAGCGCAGGACGCTACCGGACGTGATACTTGACACTTTACCTCAGCCACAATTACCGCGCTACACCAAATCCCAGCCATGATTTTCGGAAAGGTGAGTTGTGTCGAGAGCCAGGACTGCCGCCGCGGCCGGAGGAAGGACCTCGACGACCCTCGCCGTCAACCGGGGGCTGAGCCGGCGAGGCCCGCGCCGAACATTCTAAGCCGTGGGCCTTAACGGCCGTACGGGTCTTAAAGGCCGGGCGACGTCGGCCAGGATTCCCCGTTCACCGCAGAGTCAGAGAGAAGACGAGCGGACGCGGCGGCGCCGTCACATTCCTGTTCGTGTCCGGCGAGTCGGCGTCCTGGAGAGGACGGGAAGCCCTGCTGTGCGTGGAGCGCCGGCCTCCGCCCCGCACTGCCCCCTGACACGTCGGGGGCGACGGCGATGGCGACGGCGCGCGCAGACGCAGGACCCCCCCAGGGCGGGGCGGAGCGGACCCCCCGCGGTGTCGGCGCCTGGAAGTACCCGCGGTGCCGAAGGTCAAGGGCCGGCCACAACTTCCAGCGCTCTCCCCGCCGACTCGCATCGCCCGCACCGGCTCTCGGGGGCCGTGTCCTGAGACTGGGGAGTCGCGCGTCCTCAGACTGGCCGTGTCCCGGCACCAGCATCCCCCTGCGCGGCTCAGCGCTGCCGCGGACCGCGAGCTCCCCAACACCCCGACGTCGACATCTCCAGCCGCGGCCGCGGCCCCTGCGCCGCGGGATCTCTCCTCTTGTTGACGGCGACCGCGGCCCCGCCCCGCCCCGCCCAGCTCAGCGTTTCTCCTGCTCCTGCTGCTGGCCGGGCGCCTCCCCCTCCGGCCACGCCAAGCCGTGCTCACTTCCACCCCCCGGCCGACACCGCCGCACTCTTTCCCTCCCAAAGTCGCCCTGTCTCGTACGCACATTCTCCCCCGTCTCCCTCCCTCCCTCCCTCTCTCTCTCTCTCTCTCTCTCTCTCTCTCTCTCTCTCTCTCCCCGCCCTCCTCCCCTGCGCTGTTGGCACACCACCACCCCTCGGCCGCGCCCCGTCCTCCCCGTCCCCGCCCCTCCCGGCAGCCGGCCGCCACCCCAAGCACCACCAAGTGCTCGGCGCGGCGCGGCGCGGCGGCCGCCGGCCTGCCTGCACTTGGGGGACTGCGCCGCGCGCCTCGCTTTGCACCGCTGCACCGGCGGTGCACTGCACTCCGCACCGCGCCTCCGCCCGGCAGGGACACCGCTTCATCGCGCTCGTAGCTTAACAAACGCCTGAATGTAGGCAATCAGCGCGGCATAACCCCCCCACCCCCTCCCGCTCTGCCCAGCCCCTGGGGATCCTGATCCTCTGGATCCCCCGCCGGGATCTCCTCCCTGTCGCGGCGCCGCCGCCGTCCCGGGGCCCCGAGTGCGGCACGGGACGGGGGTCGCCGGTGCAAGTGACGCGCGCTCTGTTTACTGCCGCTACTCCCACCCGTTTGGTGGACACACGCGCACACACACACTCACTCATAGACACACTGACAGTGTGGGGAAGCGGAGCGCCGCCGCCGCCGCCGCCGCCCCACCGGCCACCACCGACCAAGACAATACGGCCACCATTTCCTGGACGGAAGGCGTGCGGTGGACGTGGACAGGACGGGACAGGACAGTCGCGAACCAAACCGGACCGAGCCGAGTGTGTCGCTGCCAGCGGCACAGCGGAGCACAGCACGACGGCGAGCCCAGCCACGCATGGCGGCATGGCGGCATGGCGGCCCGGGCCGCGGCAGTGTTGCCATGGGCCGTGTCCTGGCCGTCCTGGCCCGGTCGGCGGTCGGCTCGTGCGCGCCGCCGCCATACGCCATTTCACGGTCACGCCGCGTCACCTCGTGCACGTTTCGCGTCACTTAACGTCGGGCCGGCGCTGTATACTGCTCCGCGGCGCAGGACTGCCACACATCGTTTTGTAGCGAGAGTGTTTGAGTTCGCCGCGCCGGGCCGCGGCTGCGCCTTTCCGGTCGGACCGAGCGGGGAAGCCGGGGCGGGCGCCGACGCACCGCCACGCCACGCCGCAGGATGGCAGGGAAGGGAGTTCAAAAGCGCCGAGCGAGCGCCCCCGCGGGGAGTGGAGGGGCGGTGGCTGTCGCGGGCGCGGCGGCGGGCGCGCGGGCCGGGGGATTTGTTTTGACAGTTCTGGCGGAGGGGTGCGCGGGGCGGGGCGGGGCCGCCGGCCGTGGG
This sequence comes from Megalurothrips usitatus, assembly GCA_026979955.1. Taxonomy (NCBI): domain Eukaryota; kingdom Metazoa; phylum Arthropoda; class Insecta; order Thysanoptera; family Thripidae; genus Megalurothrips; species Megalurothrips usitatus. Next base: position 6,163,874 of record CM049596.1, read on the forward strand.
GCGTGGCAGGGGAGGCGGAGCGGGGCGGCGTGCGGTTCGGCGGGGGCGCGCGCAGTTGTCAGGTTGTGCGAAAATCTAATCAAGTCCTCTTGGGTGCGAGGCGCAGGACGGCGGGCAGGCGGGGGCGGCGGGCCGCCATCGGCGAGGCGGACGCGACGCGACAGGATCACGTTGGAGATACGGGCCGGGGGCCGGGGGCCGGGGGCCGGGCCTGGACATGACATGGCCGGACAGCTTGGCGGAGGCCGCACCGCAGCCCACGGCGGCGGCGGCGCAGAGGTGCGCCACGCCACGACGCGCGGCCGCACCCCCATGCCGTCCCCCCGGCCCCACCCACCGCACTCCGAGCACAGCGAGCAACAGCGGCGTCGGCCGGGTTCCCTCCCGGTTCGGCTCAGCCCCCCCGTGCTCTGTGTGGGTGCGCGGCTGCGCGGCGGTGCCGTGCCAACTCGGCTGCCTCCGCTCTCCTCTGCCCCGCCCCGTGCAGGCCGGCCGGCCGGGCTCTCGCCACGGTGTTGCGCCCCCGGCCCGCCGCCCCCCTCAAACCCTGAGGGCCGCGGCCTGTTGGATGCCGCCCGACGGAGTACTGTAGCCACCCGGGTACACCGTCGGCGGGTAATACGAAGGCGCGCGCGCGCGCGAGAGAGAGAGAGAGAGAGAGAGAGAGAGAGAGAGACAGAGAGAGAGGTTTACAGCGTTCGGAGGTGGTTGCGCTGGCTGGCTGCGCTCTGCGCTGACGGTTTCGGGTTGTTAGGGGGCTGGGATCATGGCAGCGGGGGGGCCGGGGATCGCGCCGACGACGGCATGCCCGCTGATGGGAGTTGTGGGTCCCGGCAGCCCCGGCAGCCCCGGCCCAGGACCCGGGAGTTGTACCGTAGTGATTACGCCACAGCCAACCGCACTTGCGTAACGAAGGCGAGTTGAAAACGCCCCCTTAATTAATGAAGTTACAACCCCCCCCCCCTCCCCTGGCAGCAGCCCTGTGTTTGGTGACCGTGTCCCCGGTCCGGGGGGTCCACTCTGTTCATGTGGGACAGGGTCGTGTCGTCAGCCTCGGGGGCGTTGGGCGCCGAGTGCACTGCAGCTGGTCAGCAGCACCGGCACCTCCGGTACCCCCCCCCCCCCCCCCCTCTCTCTCTCTCTCTCTCTCTCTCTCTCTCTCTCTCTCTCTCTCTCTCTCTCTCGCCGCCCCCACGCGCTCGTGCAGCGGAAGCGTGTCCGGGGCGCGCGCACGGCCGGCACCGCGCTGTACACGCTGCCGGGCAGGGCCAGGTGTTGTCGGCCGGGCAGGCGTCCTGCCGCCGCCTATGTCCGCCGCTGGCCGCCGCCGCTCGGCCCGATTGGTTCCAGTCCCATACCCACCCTGCGTGGACAAAGCACAATGATGTTGAGGGTGATGATAATGATGATGGCAACGGCGAAGTCCTGGCGATGACTGCAGTGTGTGGACAGGAAGGGGGACGGCGGCGCGGCGGACAGGGTCAGCAGGACAGCGGCGGCGGCGACACACCTCGGCCGCCCCGGCGCGGCCGCCATGTTGGAGCCGCTGTTTGTTTGAGTCCCCCTCTGCCGCGTCGCCTCACCACGGTGGTGCGGTCGTGTCGAAGTTCAGCCGCACGTCCACTCGAGCCTCGCCGAGCGCCCCCCCCCCTCCCCCGGAACATGGCGTTTATTCATGAGCGGGGCCCCGGGCCCCGGGCCCGGGGTCATCGGGGTGGCCGGCGCGGTGCGCGGCCCAGCGCCTCAGCGCCGCCGTGTCCCCCGGTGTCCCCGGGCACACTGACCCGGGCCGGCGGCGCGGCGCGGCGACGACGGCGGCGACGTGGGAACGGGCATATATACCTGCAGGCCTACATTTCCATACCGCTCGGCCACCACCGCCGCGCTCGGGGCCCCGCGGGCCGCAGGTGACCGCCGGCAGCCGGCCGGAATGGACTTGACGAGAGGCCTCCGGGGTCGGGACCGGAGCGGGCCGTACTCCTCCCCCGCCCCTGTCCCGCGGGCTCACCTGATGAAGCCGGAGGCCGCGGGCCGAACAGGGTGGGCCCGGAGCCCGGAGCCCGGAGCCCGGAGCCCGGAGCCCGGAGCCCGGAGGACGGCCGGCCGGCTCTCTGTGCCGCAGTTTCCCCCGGCGCCGTCGCTTGGGGGCCGCCGCTGACGCCGTCCGGGGGCGGTGGGCAGGCCGGATAGGGGGAGGGAGAGAGAGGGAGGAGGCGAGGGCTGTCTCATCCCCGCCCTATGCGTGCTGCACTCGCAGTGTGAGGGCGAGGGTAAGAGCGTCTCTCTCCCTCCCTCCCTCCCTCTCTCTCTCTCTCTCTCTCTCTCTCTCTCTCTCTCTCTCTCTCTCTCTGGCAATCCAATTAAAAGGATCACCCCGGCCCACCCTCCGGCCTTGCCCGAGCATGGTCTGGCCCCGCCTGGCCCTGGGCCGTGTGTCGCCCGCTGCACGCCGCCCGCCCCCTTGTCCCTCCCCCTTTCATCCTCCTGGCACGTCGTCTGCTACGCACGTCCCCCCGTACGGCGCGTCCCTTCACAAAGCGCATCTTGCGGGACTTACTATCCGCGTTGCGGTGTTTTCGAACCCTGATATCTATTTTCCCCCCTTCTGGTGCCGCCCCGGCGCCGTCGCCCGGGTCGGGTTGGCTCGGGTTGGTGCGGCCCGTCCCGACTCTGACTACCCCCCAGGGGGCCCCCGGAGGCCCCGAGGCCCCCCGCGGTCCCTACGTGCGGGGGCGGTCGGGGTAATGTGTTAAGCGCCCCCAGCGGGCTGCGGCCATCCAGTCCTAAAAGGCGGCGCCGGCGGGGCTCGAACCCGCGGCTCCGGGGGCCGCAGGGGCGGGTGATCACCACCGAGGTGCCGGCACTGCCACAGCGGCCGCACCCCCCCCCCCCCCCTCCCGGCTTCTTTGGAGGCCCTCAGGAGCGACTCCAAGGCCGGCCTCGCCTTCTCCAGCGGCCTGCGCTGCCCGCCGCCGCCGGGCTGCTCCATGGGGTGGAACGGGTGGAAGTGAACGCGGGGCCGCCCAGCCCAACACGACCCTTCCCGTCAAAGTTCCGTCAGCTGTTCTCTTGCGTGCGGTGGCGGTCTGGGCTACACTTAGTCCACGCTTACGCCGCGCTAGGCCACGCTTAGGCCACGGTTAGGCTGCGCCGGGGCGCCCCACAGGCATTACACGCTCGGCGGCCTGTGCCACACATTGCGGCCAGGCCGACACACACACACATACACAAAACACACACACACTCTGTCTCTCTCACACACAGGCGCGCGCGGCGATACATCAAAGTGCCCAGTCGTTCGCGGCGGCATCGGCACTGGCACGGACAGGGCGCCGCCCCGCCCCGCCGTGGTGCGGTACGGCTGGGGAGGACGAGGAGGGAGAGGGGCTGCAACCAGATCACGCCCCCGCTGCAGAACCGCGTTTGGTAGCTCTGCGCGGGAGACAGTGTCCATAGTATGTCGGGCGGGTCACCGGGCAGCGATGCATATTTTTGTTCTATTCTCGTTTTGCAAACGCCGCTTATGCGGGTTCCCCGACCACGATTTCAGTCCGCGCCCCTCTTCTCCCATTCTATTCCACTCTCGCCACCTGGCCGACGTCTCCCGCCCCGGTCTGCCGCCTTCAATTCACGGGCGCGCCTCGCCTCCAGTCCGCCGAGGCACGGCCGGGGCGGCCAGCCGCGGCACGGCACGCGGCGCCCATCTTGGACCCCGCCGCCACCGCCGCCGCCGCCTCCCCTCACCCCCCTGCGGCGGGGGTGGTGCGTGCTCAGCGCGGACGGGGCGAGGAAGGGCGAGTCGGGCCGAGGCGGAGCGTCCAGTCCATCCCCTCTCGCGTCCCGCGCCGCCCCCCGCGCTGACTGAGAGAGCTCGCCATCCCTTTACCTCCGCCGCCGCCGCCGCCGCCGCCGCAGCGAATGCAGGCGGCAGCGCAGCGCGCCACGCCAGAGCCGAGCCGGCCTCTGTGGTCATTAGTGGCAGTGCGGGAACAATGCCTTCGGGCTTAAAGGGTTGGTGCGGCGCGGAGGCGGGGCTCGGCTCGGCTGGGCAGGACTCGCCGCGCGCGCGCGCACCCCGCTGTAAGCACCGGAACAGCGGTGCGTTGCCTCGCGTACATGTGGCAGCACAACATGTTCGCTGCGCTGCGGTCCGACGTGGCTACCGTTACCTGTAAAATTACATGGCAGCTAATTTTCTGAATAAAAATTTCCCCAAATGAAATGACGAAGGTTGGTGCGGCCTTGTCAGTGTTTTTGTTTCGCAGTTGTTTTCGCGCGCGCGCGCACACGCCACGCTCCCATCACGGGGTAACGGAGTGCGTGGTTTTCCGCTCCACGCCGTTTGGATTTGTTCCTGTCGTGGATGCCGCCGAGCCGGGGCGTAATGGTGTGGCCGGTGTGACGGTGCGCTGTTACAGCCGCGCGTCGGCGGCGCCTGCCGGACAGGCGGTGTAATGGTGTGTCCCGGCATCGCGTGCCGGCCGCCGCGCCCCGTGTGGCGCGTGCGTGGCGGGCGCGTGTCCGGGGCGTGTGCCGCGCGGATGGGGCGCGGCCGCCGATTCGTGTAGCACGCCGCCACGCGCTGTTTGTCCCGCTCTGTGAAAGTGCTTTGCCGCCACTTTAGAGACGTTCGCGTCGCGTGGCCGGCACGGATGACCCAAGCATTGGGTCATCCGTGGTGGCCGGGGCCGGGACTGGGCGGCGGGGCGCGCGCCGCCGGCATGGCGCCTGCCGGGTAGGCCACCACGGCCTCACTCGCGCACCCGTGCCGCACGGGCCGGCCTACCCCGGACCGTGCAGGCGCTCGGGGAGCTCCCTGCCGAGTGTCGGTCGGCTGTCGGTTGCCTGTGGGGGCCTTCCCGTCACCCCGGCCTCCGAAGGGCCGGTAGGTAAAGCAGAGAGCGGCCCTTGGATGCCTCGCCTCCGGGATTTTGGGGCCGGACGGCGTCCGGCACGTCTCGGCGGCCGTCGTCGGGAACCTGAGGGGAAACCGGCGCGGCAAAAGGGGGGGGGGAGGGGGGCAGGAACCCAACGGGGGGGGGGGGGGGGGGGTCCGCCGCCGAGCCGAGGCCGCGGTCCGGACCACTGAACCAATATCATGGACTGGGAATAGCGCAGCGTAGCGCAGTGGCAGGCGCGAAATCCAGGCCACGAACCGCTCCCGGCCGCGGCTGCCGGCGCCTGCCGGCGCCTGCCCGGGCATACCCCACTCCGACCCACTCCGCCGTGCTCTGCCCCGCTTCGCTCGGCTCGTTCAGTTCGACAGGCTGACCCGGGCCGGGCGGGGTCGGGCCGTGCAAACTCTTCGGGGCCCCCGGGCACATCCTCCGGCCGCGGGGCCGCGGAGCACGCCGCAGAGTGCCTGACGGTGGTGCCCGGCGGGGGGGCCGACAGATATCGACAATTCCATGCCAAGTTTGTCCCGCGCCAAGAAGAGGCGGGGCCCCGAGGCCGGAGGGGGGGCAGCACTTTTAAAAGGGCGCGCCGTGAACGGGGAATGAGAGAGAGAGAGAGAGAGAGAGAGAGAGGGGGCGGGGGTAGGTTAGGAATTCGTCCCAGTTCATAGTGCGACTGCCATGAGGAAAAGGACCGATGGGGAAAGGTAGCAGGATCTGATGACATGAGGCTCACGGTCACGTGGCTCCCGTGCTGAGTGAGAGCATGCGAAAGAGGGAGGGAGAGAGAGTGAGAGAGAGAGGGGGGGGGGGGGGGGAGAGCAGAGGGGGATGCTGCCGCCGGCACAGATTGATACAGTAAGTATGTCACGAGGCTGCCAGCTAGTCAGCAAGGCTGGGGGCGGCGGGTGGCCGGGTGGGTGGGCTTTTCCGGGCCTCCCCCCCCCCCCTCCCTCTCTCCTACACACCTTCTCTTTCCCCGTTGCCCCTCCCCAGCCTCCTCGCGTTTCGCTATTGTTTCCGGAAGCGGGCGACAACGCCCGTACAGTGCGCGATGCCTTGCAGCCATACGGCACACAGCGCCGAGAGGTTTTCGTTCAAGGAACATCCGGTCAACCAAACACGCTCTTTAAAAAAAAAACTTCAAAAAAATAAATGGCCAAACCTTACCACCCCCGGTGGCCACCTCTCTCTCTCTCTCTCTCTCTGTCTCTCTCTCTCTCTCTCTCTCTCTCTCTCTCTCTCTCTCTCTAACTTTTCCTGTACTATACTGATGGCGTGGCGTGCGGTCCAAATGAGAGCGCCAGCGTTGCTATCAGTGCCATCGGCACGTCACCGCACGCCCGACCCCGGCCGGACAGACAGACCGGCAGGCGGGCAGGAGGCGCACAGCCTACTGTGATTTCTGTCCCCGCGGGTCCACACGGTCCATCGTCATCCCCGTTGGGCGGGGAGGGAGGAGGGAGGAGGGGGAGGGAGGAGGGAGGAGGAGGGAAGAAGGCCTTGACGGCATCGTCGAACGCACAGCGCCGCCGCCCCCCTCACCCCCCCCCCTCCACCCCGTACCGCGCTCCGAAAATTGTTCCCCTCAAGGGGGACGTTTGTTGCGGATACAGGAAGTCATTTGGGGGAGGAGGGGGGGGGGGGGAAGATTCAGGTTTCGGCAGCACCCGGTCGTCGAGCCGCGCCCCGCGGCCCGGCCGAGTCCCTTTGGCGCCGCGGGGCGGCCGCGGGGGACCTCTTGCATCGTGACCGTGTGGCGCCGTCGACGCTCGGTGACAAAGTAAAACAAAATGTCAAACAAGCACATGTATGACGTCCTCTTTTACGTTTTCTGCTGGGCCGCGGCCGGGGTGAGGGAGGGGGTTCGGGGGAGCAGGGCGAGGACGACGGAAACGTCCCGCTCCCGCACTCACCCCCCCCCCCCCCCACCCACCCTTCTCAATCCATGAGCCCACAATAACGCCCCCCCCCCCCCGCTGCCTCCGCCCCTTCCTCCGCGCAGCACCCGTCGCTGCTTAATCTTGCCAGGAATTTCTATAGTCTCGCCGCCGCCGCCGCCGCTGCTGCCGTCTCCTGTCCGGTCTGGTGCCGCCCCGCGCCCCCGTTCCTTCCGCACACACCCCCCTCCCCTTCCCCGCAGCAGCCGGTGCCGCTGCGGTGGTGGTGGTGGTGGTGGTCCGATGGGCTCGCGTTACACTTTCGTAGCCCGGGTAATGCTAACGGGTAATGAGCGGACCGATCTTGTTACCTCCCGCGTCAGCTTCACACGGCAACGTCAACCCCGGCGCACAGGGAGAGAGTGGGTGAGAGAGAAAGGGAGAGAGAGAGAGTAAGAGAGAGATAGAGAGAGAGAGGGGGGGCGCAGGGGCGGTGCCCGTACGGCCTGGCTGGGCCTGCACCGCCGCCGCCGCCATATGTCCGAGTCTACGGCACGGCGCGGTGGCGGGTGTGGCCGGGCGGCTGGGCGGCTGGCCTCGGTGAGCTCTGGCCAAAAGGAGAGGGTTATTTGTGTCCCTTTTTTGCGCTTCGCTGGTCGTCCTCGTGGGAGAGTCCCCCTCCCCCCTCTCAATCTCTCTCTCTCTCCCTCGCTCTCTCCCTCCCGGTCTGTAAGGGCCCTGGCGTGACCTTCAGCGGCAGCTTCAAGAGTCCCCGGCCGGCCGCGCGGCGCGGAAAAGAGCGAAAAATTGATGACGGCCGTGAAAGTAATTAGACGGCACGCCACGCCACGCCACGTCCCGCGGGGTGTAGCAGACCTTGTCCTTGTCGCTCTCGCACCGCGAAATATGTCCGCGAGTACGAGGGAAGAGGAAAGGACGAGAAATAAAGAAAAGCAGACGACGTATATACCTTACAGCAGGACTGTCATACGAGTGATGATAGGACCGTTTGTGTGAATTTTTTTGAAAATAATTTTGCGTTTTGTCATCGTGTGAGCCCCATAGGCTCTACGGGAAAGTGACACATATGCCATGTATGTGGAGTACGATTCGGATTCGCAATTCTATACCGTGCGGCGGCGGCGTCGGAGGGTGGCGCGACGCGGGGGCGGCTTTTGTACTACCTGCCTGCGCCGTGCGGGGGCTACACCGGCTCCGCTGCTGCCGCGCCGTCCGCCCAGGCCCCCCCCCCCCGGATCGCGCAGCAGAATGCGATATTCTGATATTCAATTTTGCCAACACACTGGGCCGTAATCAGCGCGCATGGATCTGCCCCCCCCCCCCCCCCACTGGAGGCTGCCGGACCCCGCGCTTTTGTGTGTATCGCTCGCTTTTTCCCTCCAGCTCCCTCTTCTTCTCCCGTGCGCGCGCCGTCGTTTTTGGTCTGTTCATCTTCCTATCTTTTCTACCTCTCTCTCTCTCTCTCCCACTCATATTCCGCGCGGCCCGCCTCCCCGGCCTCCCCCTATGTCCCTCTATATTCCTCTCTCTGTCTCTCTCTCTTTTTCTGTCTTCTTCTCATTTCACCAAGCTTTCAAACCTCTCGACAGTTCTGAAAGGGAGAGAGAAAGGGGAGGGAGAGAGTGAGAGAGAGAGAGAGAGAGAGAGAGAGAGCATCCATCTATGCGCTGCCGTCTCCCAGCTGCCTCTGCCGCTTGGCTGGGCGCTTCCACCCACCACGACGAGACCTTGTCGAACTCGAGGCAAAGTAGGGTGTTTCGCTGAGATACAGAATATACTGGCGGCGGCATCGCGGCGCGCACAACGAGATACGGCCACTGTTTTGCGTTCTCCCCGCAGCGAAACTCGGTTGCGTTCTCCCCTCGTCGAGAGGCGGGGGGTTTCTTATTTTGCATCCCCCCCCCCCCCCCCCCTCTCTCTCTCTCTCTCTCTCTCTCTCTCTCTCTCCCTCTCTCACCCTCAGTTCCAGGTGGCCCATTTGCGTGTGTTTGTGAGTGCGGACCGGAGTTTGGCAGCGACTAACAAACGAACGTGTTGGGAAACAGCAGATAACAGCCGCGCCTCTGGCAGAAGGCGTGATTTTTCATAGTCCCCGCCGGCGCGGAGAGGGGGGGAGAGAGAGAGAGAGAGAGAGAGAGAGAGAGAGAGAGAGAGAGAGAGAGCGGTTCACGTGAAGGTGATGAGAAATTGGTGCGGCAGCGACCCGAACGGCGGCAAGGGCCGGGCCGGCGGCGACAGGGCGACAGGGGTTGACAGGAGGCGGGAGAACGATGCCGGAGGAAGGGAGGGGTCAAGTGCATACCGTACGATCGACGCCCGCCCTGGTGGAGGAAAAAAAAAAGCTTACGGAAGGCAGAAAACCGCCCCCTTACTCCTCCCCGGTCCACTCCAGACCCACCTCCCCCTCCCTCATCCCCCCCCCCCCCCCCCTCGGGGGCTGCTGCGGCCTGGAGCCCCCAAGGGGGGAGCTAACAGCCAATCAGCATGACGGTGAATACCATTCACCCCCCGGCGGCAGCTGAGCCCGCGGCGGCCGCGTGCTGCGCCAGACTGTGCCATAGTGCTGGGGTAGGATATTCCGCGGGGAGGCCGAAACCGGAAGTGGACATCACACGGCCGGATCCAGAAGGGCCGCGGCGAGGAGTATCTCCACCGCGAGGCCGGCTCGTGATCCGACGTCCTTAGCGTGAAATAGAGTTAGAGAGAGAGAGAGAGAGAGAGAGACAGCGACACAGTGCGTTGCGTGGCGCGGGACCGCTCGGGACTGGAACACCGGTGCGGCACGCCCCGCCAAGACTCGGAAATAGTCCCGCTCTGCTCCGCTGGGGGGTTGCGCCGCGCGCCTTTCATGTCCCGGGCCGGGGGGGGGGGGGGGGTGAATCTTCTCTCGTCCCAGCAGTCAAAGCGATGTGACGACGACCGGCGGCGGGCCGAGCAAGGGCTGCCGAAGGGGCTGCCGACCGAAGGGCGGACGTGTGTCGGGGGGGTATAAACGCCATGACTGAGCGCGGGCTGTTCCGGTTTAATGAAAATTATCTCCATCCCCCCCACAACGCCCTGCACCCCTCTCTCCTCCTCGTACCCTGCACCGCTGTCTCTCTCTCTCTCTCTCACTCACTCTCCGCGGCCATTCGAATGCACCATCGCCGGCATCATCATCATCATCATCATCATTCCATCGTCATCGTCATTGTGTGCTCATGCGGCAGCCGTCGGCGGGGAGGTGTTCACCACAGGCACATACCTCACCTCACACTCCAGCAACAGCGTGCGCTCCAGCCTGCCTGAGCCTCCAGCACGCTTCAGCACTCCCACCCTCCCTCTCTCTCTCTCTCTCTCTCTCTCTCTCTCTCTCTCTCTCGCTCTCCCTCTCTCGCTGACGCGCACGTGTCCGGCCGCAAGCCGTCCTCGGAGCCGAGAGCCGGCGGGATCAAAACTCGTTCAATCATCTCGGCTCGTCCGGCCAGTTATCTGAGGTCTCCCGCTCTGCCGCTCCAAACGTTATTATTGCATCCGGCGGGATGACTTGGAAACTGGACCGGCGACGACCCGGGGCCGCGGCGGCCGATTGGTTGAGGCTTTCGGAGGGTAGAAAGAGGAAGAGTGAGGGAGAGAGACAGAGAGGAGGGAGAGCCGGAGGGGAGAGAGAGAGAGAGAGAGAGAGAGAGAGAGAGAGAGAGAGAGAGAGGCTGGGGCTGGGGGGCGTCGGGATGACCTACTTTCGGGGTGCGGGGCGTGGCAGGCCGTGGCGGGGCGTGTCGGGGTCCAACGCGGTGCTGACGGGATGGGGATTATAGCTACGGTGTGCCGCTCTCCCATGCATCTCTCTCCCTCCATCCCCCCTCTCTCTCTCTCTCTCTGTCTCTCTTGCTCTCTGCCCTTCCCGCATCCAACATCTTTCTCTCTCAGACACACTCTTACCTATAGAGATCCCGGGGCCCGTTGTGCCAAAGTTTGCTGTCTGTCCCGAGGGCAGTCTCTCCCCCCCCCCCCCACTCCTCTCTGTCTCTCTGTCTCTCTCTATTTCTCTCTCCCTCTCATCGGGGGTTTCCCTGCGAAAGCACCATGCCCGTGCCCCCTTCTCCGCTCCTGTCGTTCACTGATACATCCATCTATATTTATTCATAGAGACACACATCATCCGTTCATGCAAGCCATTCGTTCGTTCATGTTCATTCGTGCATTCGTGTCATTCTCTCCATCTGGGTCCCCGGCCCGGGTCACCTGCTGCACAAAGCCCGGGTGTCGCCTCCCTGCTCCCGGCCCCCGCTTCCCGGCTCCCGGCCGCGCGAAAGGCGATTCACATGCAAATTAGTTGGCGTCGACAAATCGAGTTGAGTGGCTGGCAGCGGCGCCCTTCCTGATTGGGCCCGATCCCGGCTGTTGCCCCCCCCCCCTCACACACACAACAGCAGAGATTGGTGTGTGTGTGTGTGTGTGTGTTGTGGTGAAAGGGGTGGCTGCGTCGTGCAACACGTGTCCGAGAGGGAGAGAGAGAGAGAGAGAGAGAGAGAGAGAGAGAGAGAGAGAGGGCGGGCAGAACGGGCGTGCTGCTACGGTTCACTATTACCATTATGGCAGGCCAAGGGTTCCACCGAGCCCCCCCCCCCTTCCTTTCCCCCCAAACCGCCCCCACCCCTTTTTATTTCCGCTTCGCTCGGCCCCGGCAGCGGCCGCCGCTGCCACACAGTACTGTACCCCCACTGCCGTTGCAGGGATTTCTTGCTTGCAACCTGTGGAGTTTGTTGCGTACGAAACTGCGGCGGCGCTAGAGTGGGAGGTGGGGGAGAGGAGGGGGGGGGGGGCGTGTTGGAGGGGGATAGAGAGAGAGACAGAGCGAGAGAGACAGAGAGAGAGACAGAGAGAGAGAGACGAGAGACGAGAGAGAAAGAGAGAAAGGGGGGGGTCTACAGGTGGGCCATCTCTGCCGTGCCGCGCCCTCGTCTTGCCTCCCCCGAACCCAAACAGAAGAGACCTTGTCCCGTCCCGTCCCGGCCTGGCCTGGCCTGGCGTGGTGTGGTGCTGGTCAATGGCGCCGCGGCTCCGGGATCCCCGCCGGCCGCCTCGGAGATGGGAGGGGCCTCCTGGCGTCTAATCCCGCCGTTGTGCCAAGAGAGAGAGAGAGAGAGAGAGGAGAGAGAGAGAGAGAGAGAGAGAGAGAGAGAGAGAGAGAGAGAGAGAGAGAGAGAGTGATGGGCAGGGGCGGTAAGCCATCGCGGAGGGAGGGAGGGGAGCCCAGAGCGGGGAACGGGGCCGCTGATATGTGCCTACTGATTTGGGTCTTCGCGTAAATTTCAATCAAAGGCGGGATCTTACGGGGATCTTAAGCCCGATCGGGAGGCGGCTGGGGCCTGGGACAGGACGATACTGCACACTGCAAAAAAATAAAATGGAACAGTTTTTGGAAATTTTGAGGGTAACCATTCCCTCTCTCTCTCTCTCTCTCTCTCTCTCTCTCTCTCTCTCTCTCTCTCCCTCCCGTTCCCACATTCCGCGGGCGCGATATTGGCATTCCTCGTGGCCAATCAGTCGTCCTTAATTTGAAGGTGGAGGAAATCTGGGCCGCGAGAGCCGCCGGCCGCAAGTTTTTCCAAGTTTCTGCCGTCGGCGCTGCTCCAGTGATAAGATGATGAGATTGTAGCCGCGGCCTGCCGACCCGCCGCCTCCCCGCTTCTTCCAGTGGATTCCAGGCCCTTCGCTGTCCCCCCCCCCCCCTCTCCTTTCCTCTCCTCTCATAACTTGGTCGCCCGCTTCCCCTCTTCTTCCCCCCTCGTCCGGAGCAGCCAACATTCCGGAAAGAGGAGGGACAAACAAAAAAAAAAAGTGGGTTTCAGCGGCATGAGCGGGCCGCTGTCACAGCGTGGCCAGCGGTGTTCACTTGTCCACAGGCCGCCCAGCTGTTGCCGCTCGGACTGGAGAAATCGCTTCCATTCGTACGACATACACATTTTTGATTGTACTTTTTTGACCCGATATAGTGCTTGCCTGTCCATCTGCCTGTCCTGCACTAGAAGTGTGTGTTGGTGCGTGTGGATCGTGCAGACCCTCCCTCTTATCGGGCCCTAACGTGGAGGGTTGGCGCACCTGTCATGGCGGGGGGCGTGCCGCTCTTTTATCGTCAGTTTTATTCCGCAAAGGGCGGACGAGACGGGCGCTGAACACATTTTATTTTTTGCAATATACTATTCCGCACTTTTCTGCTCTTTTTCAACAATGAGTTCAGTTGCGGCCCCTCCTTCCCTCCCTCCCTCCCTCCCTCGCTCGGCGCCCGCGATAAAGTCTCGGGCTTTTTATCAATAATGTCGGCGTCGATCGGCCCGGCCCGCGCCGCTAATGCTCTCCACTGCTCCGTTTTGTGTAATAAAACGTTTCCCCTGTTTGTTCGCAGGTGAGAGCTCGACCGCCGCTGCCAAAGGGGACCCCGCAGCGCAGCGGCGCCAGCCAGCGGTGCCAGCGGGGCCGCATTGTCGGTTTGTCACACCATCGACGCTATTCACGCCTTCACCTCTAACTTTCTGTATTGAAAGTTTTGCGTTGAAATGCACACGTCCACGGCTGTGTGTGTGTGTGTGTGTGTGTGTGTGTGTTTGGTATTTCGCCCGACATGGCACACGCTTGTCTGTACATCATTTCCTCTCTGCGTCGCACTTCTCCTTGTTGTGTATGTCCATCTTTTGTCATCGCACCGACGCCCTTCCTCCTCCCTGTTGTCGACATCGACGTCGCCTTCTTATGTTTTTAATTATAAAACAACAAGGGAGGAGAAGAAGGTCGTTCCGTTTCGTCTTTTATTTTTCATCAATACGATAAGATCCGGCCCGCGCCGCGTTTGACTGCGGCAGTGCAAGAGAGATGTTCGGGCGGGGGGGGGGGGCGATCTCTCTCGCACTTCCGTAGTCAAATGGGGCTGCCCCCGCGTCTCTCTCTCTTTCTCGCATTCGGCCAGGTCGCCGCTGCTGGCTGCCTGGCCTGGTTGGCTGAGGTGGCAGTGCCGTTTTTCCTCTCCTCCTCCGTCATTTCACTGATATATACATATATTTCGCCCCCTTGGAGCCGCGGTCCCGGGGCCCCGGGGTGTCGTGCAGTGCACCTCTCCGGCCAAGGCCTTGTGCCGCTGCCCCGGGACGTCCGGCGGCAGCAGCAGCAGCAGCAGCAGCAGCTCACCCCGTCGTGGCCATGAATGGGAAGTTGCATTACAATGGGAAGTTAAGCCCCCCCCCCCCTCCACTGGACGGGGCCTGGACCGCCCCCAAAGCAGAACCGGCCAGCGGCGCCCCTCTTCGTGCGGATTTTAATAATACCTGGACGAGGAGGAGCCCCTTCTGGGGACCGCTGCTGCTGCTCGACTCCTGTCCCGCACTCAGCCCCCCTGCACGTACCCGCGGTGGACACTAAACCTCATCTCTCCTCCTCCCCCCCCCCCCCCCTCTCTCTCTCTCTCTGCACGGCACCATATAATGTATAATTGTATCGTCACCAGGGCTCCACGACCAGCAAGTGCTCTGCTATTGCAATGCCGTTATCATTTCGTTCCGCCTTGCCTGCGCGCGTTGCGTTTTATCTTATATATTTTTTTTCCTCCCCACCCCCCTGCTTCCAAGACCGCACTCCTGCCCACTCCTCCATCCTTCCCCATTTTGTGTTGCTTTTGCGTTGATGTTGCAAATGAAAAGAAGAACGCGACAAGAGAGAGAGAGAGAGAGAACACAACGGCAGTCGCTCCTCCTCAGCGCTGCCGACGCCGCGCAACTTTTGGCGTGGTGCGATCCGCACCTTGTCGTTCCTCTTTCCGCTCTGAGCTCCTACCCCCCCCCCCCCCCCCCTCCCGTTCCGCCCCTGAGGAGCTCGGGAAAAAGGGGAGGGGCTCTTCACCTTGCCGTCCGATTGGCCGCCTCGGCAGACAGAGTTTCCTCGCGACTTTTCGTGAAAATGTCGCCGGTTTATTGTCAAGTCATTGCGGCAGGAGTGGGGGGGGGGGGGCTGTATTATTGTATGTCCCCATCCTCCGACGGAGAGAGAGAGAGAGAGAGATGAATCGGGCAGGACGCTGAGGGGGATTTTGTTATCCGCTTGTATGCCCCTCGCTCGTTATCGAATTTGGCCGGTCTATTTCCACGGCGCCGCCGTCCCACCCCCATCTCCCCCACAGAGACCGTGCTCGTGGCTCGTGGCCCCGCCCCCCTCCCCCTCGCTCCTATGCTCCCCTCCCTCTCGCACTCGCGACACGCGTGGGGGCATTTTTTCCCCCGTATATTTTCTTCTCTCTCTCTCT
The DNA here is from genome assembly GCA_026979955.1 of Megalurothrips usitatus. Lineage (NCBI taxonomy): Eukaryota > Metazoa > Arthropoda > Insecta > Thysanoptera > Thripidae > Megalurothrips > Megalurothrips usitatus. The sequence continues at coordinate 6,178,942 of CM049596.1, forward strand.
CTCTCTCTCTCTCTCTCTCCCTGTGCGCGTGTGTCTCATTGCTCACTCAATAACTCTCCCGCTTGCTTTCTCTATCGCTCGTTCTCTCTCTCTCTCTCTCTTACACACACACAAGTTCTGATCCTGAAAATCATACAAGTCCGCGCGATAGCCCCGGTTGAGAGGGGGGGGGGGGTGCTGGTGTATATATATATATATATATATATATATATATATATATATATATCCCTCAGCAGGAAGCACGGATGAGACGTGGCAAACGGAACCTGGTGTATAGTTACTGAGTGAGCAGTGAGACAGACAGAGAGAGGAGACAGAGATTTGAAGATGTCCCCAAGGCGGGCTGCCGGTCGCGGGGGCGGGAGGCAGCAGCAGACTACACTCTCGGCCCTCTCTCTCGCTCCCACGCGAGCGTCTCGCCGGCGCTGTACGAGAGCAGTGTTCGGAGGCGGCCGGTAGGACGCGGGGCGCCACGGCCGCGGCACGGCGCGGCACGGCAGAGCACGGCACGGCAGAGCACGGGACTGGATGGAGTCGGACGCCGAGGCGGGGGGAGGGGGCCGCGACCCTATGCTGTAGGCCTGATGCTGTACCTCTCCTAAATATAGCTTCCGCACGGTGGCCACTGCCGCCGCCGCCGCCGCCGCCGCCGCCGCGTCCCCTGGCCGGGTCCCTGAGGGCTGCCGCACGGAGGGGGGACGCCCACGCCCCGCGGACGCCAAGCTAGGACTGTTCTAGGCAGCGGCAGTCACGGTGTGTGTGTGTGTGTGTGTGTGTGTGTGTGTGCTGGCGAAAGCCGGGGCAAAACAGTCTGTCCGCGTGCTCCTCTGTCTGCCGCGGCCCCGCCACGCCCCCGGCCGTGTTGAGCCCTTTGTGGCCGTGAGGCCCCTGCGCGGTGCGGTGTCTGGCGGCGCCTGCATCTGCCCGTGCAGGCCGTGTCGGCCGCGGCCCGGACGGCTGGCCGCCCCCCGCCGCCCGCCGCGCTCGCCCGGTAAGCCCTGCGGCTGCGCGGTGTACACATATCGCAGTGCTGCACACCCACCACCTGACCGTCCCGTATCCACAGATGCAGCCGCTGCAGCCACCGGCCGGCCCTCCGCCCTGCGCGAGCGAGCAATACGGCAAGGCGAGATGAAAATAAATTATTCCCCCCCCCCAAAAAAAAAGTGAAATAAAAATTGAAAAAAAATTAAAAAGGGGGCAGAATAATGGAAGTTTAATTCTGTTGGGGCCCGGCGGGGGCTGCCGATCGGCATCGCCGCCAGCTCGTGTCCAGCAGCCAATCTGCTCCCTCATTAATAAGGCTGCCTGCCTGCCTGGCGGCGACGCCCCCGTCCCTTCTGCCTGCGCTTTCTTCCTCTCTCGCTCCTTTCCATTTTTTTTTTTCATTTTAATTTTTTCACTTCTTTACTTCCTTCCGTTTGGCTTATTCGCCCCCCCGTCGGACAGGCAGTGGCCGCGCCGACCGAGTGTTTGGCGGCGGCCGTCGCCCGTCGGATCCCGCGGACCCCCTGGGCCCCGCCAAGACTTTCGGCCCCTTTTATACACTCAAGTCTTCTTTCTTCTCTTGCGCCCCACCGTGAAGAATGGAAGCGGGCAAGTTTTCCTTCTCTCTCTCTGTCTCTGTCTGTCTCTCTCCCTCGGCGTCCACCTTTGTTTTTTTTCGGTGTATGTATTTCCTCCCCGGCTCCTCCCTCCGCCCGCCTGGGCAGCACAACAGCTGATCGGCGTGTATGAGCGGGGCGGCGCGTGGCGGCCGGCACGGCGGGTATGGCGAGCTGGCAGGCATCAGCCAGCCAGCCGCCATCCCATCCCGTCCTCTGTCTTTGTCCGATCAGTAGCGGCGAAAGGCATTTTGTGATGCGCGTCCTTGTCGCTCTCACCAGGGCGACACTATGTGTGGGGCCGGGTGATGAGAGTGCGAGATCTCGAAATGGTCATCTTAATTATAGTTCCCGGATGTATGGAGAGGTTTGTGGAGCGGTGTATGAAGGGGTGTGAGAGGTGTGAGAGAGAGATGTGTAGGGTGTATTTAGAGAGGTGCGTGGCGTGGGGAGGTGTGCGGAGAGTTGTCCCGACAGCGGTTCCTGTGCGCTATGAATGAGTTTTTCTTTGACGCGCTGCTCCGGCCGGCTGCTGCCGCCGCCGCCGCCACTCCGGCCTAGACCAGTCACCTGGCAACAGCGACAACTGCCGGCGCGCAGCCCCGCAGCCCCACCCCCCACCCCACCGCCAGACGGGAGAGGGGCTGGGGAAGGGGGGGGGGGGGACCGGCGGGGCTGGCAGGGCTGGCAGGCGGGGAGTCAGGCGGACGTACTCCGTTAGCAGCGGGGTAGGGTTAGCGGTAGCGTCTCAATATGACTCGCTTGTTTACCGGTGTCTTAACTTTTGCTTAACTGGTGCTTAATCGCTGATTAAGCATTGCGTAGACGGCGCTTTGGGCACCGCTCAACGTAGTATCCATGACTCAGGTTGTGCTTAACCGATGCCTCGCTTGCACGCCGGCGTTGCACTGCCGCCCAACTTGACCGGGGGTTACCTCTTTCGGTCACTGGAAGATTCTGGAGGCTGCGCCTCAACACGGGGGTGAGGTCGGCGGAGGTGGAGGCGGCGGCAGGACCAGGAGGAGGCCGGGCCCAGCGATCGTGCAGCACCGTAGCGGCCCGGGGGGGAGGGAGGGGGTGCGCGAGGGGGGGGGGGGTGGGGTTGGGTCCTGTGGTGCTGCCGCCCCGCCCCGCCGGCACTGGCACAGTCGGCCAGTCAGGCAGGCAGCCAGGCAGGGAGCCGGCCGCCGGGGAGCCAGCAGCCCGCAGCCAGCAGCCAGCCTCAGTCGGCCCGGCCGCTCCGCTCCGCCCTGCTCCGCTCTCGTCCCCTCCCCACCGTGCCGCGGGCCCGACGCGAGGCGCAGCGCGCAGCTCAGCGAGCAGCCGTCACTCCCCGTCCTCGTCTCTCCGCCGAGGCTCCGCGACGACGCCGCCCCGCGCGCTCCCCCAGTCAGTGCTCACCCGGTGCTCGCACGGTGCTCACCCGGTGCCCCCACGTCACGTCGCGGTCCCAGGCGCACGGCTGCCAGTGTACGCGCGTGCCAACGGTGCAACAAGTCGGCTTCCTCTGTGGATTAAGCTCGTCGCCGCCCCCTACCTCCATCTCTCTCGCACTCGCCGCGGCCCTCGGCCCGTGATCGATCGTCTCCTTTAATGGTAAGCGACTCAGTGTCATCGTCATCGTCATCACCGCCGTCCCCCGCAGGACACGCAGACTCCACAGGACCCGCGAGGCGCCGTGTCCTTGGCGTCCGCGTCGTCCCCGGTTCGTCCTGGCCCTGAGGGCGTCCGCGGCCCGCCGGGGCTGGGCTGGTGCCGGCGGTGGTGGAGCCTTATCAGGTCCAGAGTCCAACCCGTCCCCGTCCTCGGGCGGCGCGGCGCAAGCAACAGTGTGTGCGCGGTAATGCCGGCGCGGGGCAGCGCACGTCATTGCCGAGTCCTTGACGCGCACCTCGGAGTGCGGCCTGTTGACTCGGGGGTAGGAAGGGACCGCGCGGGGCCCCCGCCGACCCCGGCCGCCCCACCAGGCCCCCAGGGCCCACGCAGTGCCGCACGCCCGTGCTCCGCAGGGGTTGAGTTTGGTTTGCTCCTGGTGTGTGCCGTGTGGCATGGCGACGGCGCGGCGCACCCCTGAGGCGAGAGCGCCTGTGTGTCCAGGAGACGCACATCCCCCCCCCCCCCCGTGGGGGACCGTCGGGGAACTGGGAGAGAGGGCTGAAGGACGAGCCCGGCGCCCATGCAGGCGGCCTGCCCGAGCGCCGGCGCCGGGGCCGTCCTTGGCAAGACATGTGGGTGCCCTGGAGGCCGTGCGGCGCCGGAATGCCCCCGGGCCGAATGTGTGCCACGAGTCGTGCGAGCCTCGCCGGAAATGACCCGGAGCAGGATGGACTGTGCTCTCGCAGTTTACCGCCGGTCCCCCGCCGGTCCCCCGCCAGGTCCCCCGCCAGGTCCCCCGCCAGGTCCCCCGCCAGGTCCCCCCCGGCGGGCCCTCCCCCGGAGTGGTGGACTACTGCCCCGCTGACACGCTGTTGGGGCTGGCTCTGCTGGGGGTGGCGGGGCGGGGTGTGACGCGCCAGCGGCGAAAGGGAAAGGGAGAGGGAAAAGAGCTGACGGAGAGAGGGAGTGGGTGGCGCCTCGGCCCGGCTCCGGCCCGTCGCAGGGGTAGGCTCGGCAGGGCCGGGCCGTTCCATGCATGCCAATTGGCGTGTTTTACAAGATCCTCCGCCGTAGTGGGGAGTTCGCACGGGCCCCCCCGCAGAGGGGCGCCGGGTGTCGGCACTCGTGTGTTCGTGTGGCGCCGCGGCCACGCGCCCACTGGCGCCGGCGCCCTGCGAGGCGACTCCGACCGGAAACACTCCCGCGGCGCGGCGTGTCGTCACCGGACGCCGCGGAGTGCGCCTCGCTAGGTCCCCGACGACGTCCCCCCCGCCGCCCCCCCGCCCCCCCGAGGCCCCCCCGAGGCCCCCCCGAGGCCCCCCCGGCGCGGGGCGGGGAGCACACAGTCATCGCCCCGATAGCGGCCGCACCTCCCCTCCCTCCCCGGCGGCGGCGGCCGACTCCGGCGCGATACAAGTCTGTTGATGCCTATCTCCTCACCACCCTCTCTGTCTCTCTCACACACTCGTGCTGGAGTGGCTGTGTGGGCTCGGCGGCGGCGCTCGGCGGGTCACGTCACACGCGTCGTGCGCGTCTCTTCCCCGAAGTCCGCTGCGTGGCTGCAGAGCGGGCCACGAGCCACGCCAACACCCGCCAACACCCGCCCGACGCACCTCTCACGACCTGTAACTTTAGGTGTGCCTGGCCTTCCGGATCTCCTGTAGAAGAAATGAAATTAAAAATGAATCGGAAACCACCACCACCACCACCAAGTCAATGAGTTCACATGCCGCAGATGTGTGTTTTGCGCGATGAGTGTCGAAGGAAAGTTGTGTGGCGGGCCACTCTTCTCTCTCTCTCTCTCTCTCTCTCTCTCTCTCTCTCTCTCTCTCTCTCTCTCGTGTGTGTGTGCAGGGGTGGGGTGGTGCATGCGGTGTGTCTGCCTCCCGTACTGCTCACACACGCACACAACCCCCTGAGGGCGTCTCCTAGCCGACCCATTACAACTCGACGACTGCCGTGCGCACAGCGAAACAAAAGAGGGTGGGTGCGGTGTGGGGGGGGGGATGCAAAATGTTCACGTGGAGCGTAAGCACGCGTGTATGTGCGTGCGTGTGGGGGCGACTGAGAGAGAGAGAGAGAGAGAGAGAGAGAGAGAGAGAGAGAGAGAGAGAGAGAGAGTCGGAGGGAGAGAGAACAAAGCTGATGATGATAAATAGAGTGGTTGGAGAGCCGCGAGGAGGGACGCATATCTTGACGCCCGCCTCACCTCTCGTCGCCGTTTTGCGGAGGCGCTACTCCACTGGGATGAGGTAATTGCGTTTTGCAACGCGGTTTAACACCTCGGACGACTTCAATTAACGTTTTGCACCTGACTTTGCGTTTGCGTGCGACGACCGGAATTTTGATGTGGAGGTTGCGGAATGTCGCCACTTCAGGAGGGGGCATCATCGTAACGGGGAATTCAGCAAAATAAATAGAACACACAAACACACACACACACTCCAAAAAGAGCAGCCATGATGTCTTTCGGTGTGTGCTTAAATTTGCCAGCACGCATTCATCATTTCATTGCGCGCGCATGTCAGCCGCGGGCACTGGCCGGAGCTGAAGGTGTGTGTGTGTGTGTGCGTCGGATAGGTTCCGCTCCGCTGCGTAGCAACTGTTTTGCAGCGCGGGGCCTGAAAAATTATTTATATACGTTTCGTTTCTATTTCATACGGACCACTTTCTTTACACGGCATAATGTACACGTAGTGGTGTATATAGGGTTTTTGTTCGCTGCTGACTGTCGTTGCCCTGGAGCTGAGCAGCGCCAGCAGCAGAGGCCTGTGTGTGTGTGTGTGTGTGTGTGTGTGTGTGTTACTCCGCAGCTGTCTCACTCTCCATGCTGCCCGCACATGTCCTCTCCGCCTCTCTCTTTCTGTCAGTCAGCCCCTCTCGCTCTTTCTCTCTCTCTATGCCCCCCCCCCCCCTTCGCCACTTCTCCCCTCTTTTCCAGGTCCCCCACTGGGCCGCTTGGATTTGTGTAGTACCCGCAGCTGGAACCAACAAACCTGCAGCTGCCCCCCTCTCTCCCTCCCTCTCCCCCCTCTCTCTTTCTCTCTCTCTCTCCCTCCCTCTCTCTCTCTCTCTCTCTCTCTCTCTCTCTCTCTCTCTCCGCGGAACAACGACCCTCGCTGTCCAACTATTACGTGGCGTCCGCGTGCGGCCGTTCGGTAATTTATGACCGTTCTCTCTCTCTCTCTCTCTCTCTCTCTCTCTCTCTCTCTCTCTCTCTCTCTCTTCTTCTTCTTCCACCACGATGGCGAGGGGGAGCGGGTCCCGCGGTGATGCATCACCTGTAGCAGGACAACTTGTCCGGGACGGGCGGGCAGCTGATGAGTCGGGCCCGGCCCGGCCGGCCCTCTCTAATCTCAATATTACGATACTCGGGAAAGTGGAGGGAAAATGTCGGAGAAAAGGGGATGAGAGGGGCTCCAGGGCGGAACCTCGAGGGGCGCCGCGCCGCGTCCCGCACAGTGTTTGTTACTGCCGTGCCTAATCATGTTACTTTGTGCCCCGGCCATGCCGCGCCGTGCCGAGAGCCTTGCAGCCCCTTGCAGGAGAGAATTACCTGCCCCGTTTTGTTGTGGAGGGGGGGGGGGGGCGCCGCTCCCCGGCCCTGCCAGGCTGCTTCTGCTGCCGTCGCTTGTCACACCGTGCCGGCAAACTCTCTTTCCGATCGATCCTTTTGTGTGCCGCTGTCGCTCGTTTTCGGGGTGCGAACGGGGGAGCGGGGCGGGGCGGTGACGCGGGGGCGGGTGCCCGCGAGGCCCCGCAGGGGGGGGGGGGGGGGCGAGGACTCTGTCTTCATTTGCGCGGCCCCCGCGGCCCCCCCGCGGCGGCAGCGGTCTTCGGCGGCGTCCTCGCCTGCAGGGGGGACACACAACAGCTCGCATGCCGTCCGCCGCGGTGCATCGTGAATTTCTCATACCGCTTCGGCATCGGCGATGCCGTTTGCGGCGGCGGCGGCGCGGCACGGCGCTCGCGGGGAGGGCTGGCGGCCGCGGCGCCGCCCGCCGCCTCCCCCGCGGCCTCGACGGCCAGCTCTGGAGGCCTCTGATCTGATACGGACCCCCCGCGAGCCGCCGCTGTCAACGCCGCGGTCCGCCGCCGCCGAGGCGGGCTGCCGAAGGCTGCGGGGAGGGCGGCGAGTGAAAGCAGTTCCGGCGGCGGCTCGCGCTTTGCGTGCGGACGCCCTCCCCCCCTCACCGCAACCCTCAATGCCTGCCCGGAGCCTCGCGTGCGCCCGCGGCCCGCCGCCGCCGGCCTGTCGACTCAACACGGATAAGGCTCCGGGGAGGAAATGGACGTCCTTAACAACACACGACGCGATAAAGTAATGCCCCCCCCCCTCCTCCTCCTGGCCCCGCCCCCCGTCTCCAGGGCATTGCGGTCGGTGCGGCTACGGCGTGTGTGTGCGGCGGCCGGGGGTTCGAATCCCCCCGGGGGCCCCGGACGCACCTGTAATTTTTTCATTCCCCTTGCCCCCGTGTGTGTGTGTGTGTGTGTGGTGCGCCCTCTGCTTCCGCGCTTACTTTAGCGAGCGGGTGGCGCGCTCTGGTGACCTCTTTCCAAATACGTACGCAGCGCTGCCGCTGGCCGGGGTGTTTGCACAGGTGGGGCCCGCCCTGACGGCGACCTCCTGCCGCGCCGCCGCAGCGTCGCGGGCCGAGCGACGCGGACCCCCCGCGGACCCCCTGCGGACCGCGGGTGCATGGGGACCCCCCGCGCAGATCTCCTAGAGGCCCCCCCGCGAACCAGACCGTTGGTCGTGTCATTGTGGAGGCGCTGCACGGATCCCGCACCGCTTCTCTCGCACTCTCTTACTCTATCTCTCTCTCTTCCGTTGTCTCTCTATCCTTCTCTCTTTCTTCCTGTCCCCCCCCCTCTCTCTCTCTCTCTCTCTCTCTCTCTCTCTCTCTCTCCTCCCGGCCGCGGCAGATTTGGCCAAAAGGAGGTTCGGTTGTCGAGGACGACAGGCTCATCCCTCAAACGAAAACGGATCGGCCTTCCGTGCCTCAGTGTATTGTATGCCGGCCCTCACCCCCTTCCGCCCTCCCTATTTGTATCTGAGTCAGTGGGGGCGGCGTGGCGTGGCGTGGCGTGGCGTGTCGTGGCGTGCACCTGTTAGCAGAAAGCCCCCCAGCGGAATAAATCCCCATCCAAAGCATTCAGCGGGCGTCTCCGCCGCTCCCCGCGGCCCCACGGCCGTGTGCTCCAGAGAGCTTCCACGGCTCCAGCTGGAGCGGCCGCTTCCTCCGACCTCGCCGCTGCCTCCGTTCTCTCCTCCGGCCGCGGGAGGGGCGGGGAGGGGCAGCTGATCCCGCCTCCTCCTCCCCCCGGGGCCTCCGGGCCTCGGACCGGACCGCTCTCTGTTCCGTGGCCATCGAGGCACGGCCAGGGACGCCGGGCGCCGCCGCGCCGCCGCCGCCGCCGCCGCCGCACCGCCGCGCTGTGATATTAAACATTCTCCGTCGGGGCGGAAGGCGCATCCCCGATGCCGCATCGAGTCGGAGGAGGCACCGGGGCAGGGGCGGAGAGGAGCGGAGAGGAGCGGGAGAGGAGCGGGAGAGGAGCGGGAGAGGAGGCCGACGCCGACGACGCCGTGCGCGCGGACGGCAGGCAAAGATCCGCCCTCCGGCCCTCCCCTGCCGCCGGCCCGGCAGTCGGACTGGGAAGCTCAAGCCCAACCAGCTGCTTTCTGGTCCGCGTCGTTCGTATCCATCTAAACTACAGTGCATACCGTACCCCCCTTTATCATCTCAAAACGCGAGACAGACTGAGAGAGAGGAAGAGATGTGGGTCGGCTCGAGAGAGAGGGTGAAAAGGGTTTTGATTTTTCAGGGAAGTGGAAGTCGAGCGCCGCTCGCGGCCCGGCTGAAAATTTTATTTTTCATCACGGCCCGGGGATCCTTTCTGCCGGGTGCTTTGCATGTCTGGTCGGGTGCTGGTGGCGAGCGACGCGGCCGGCGGCACCGAACAGGCCGCGGATGACCAGGGGCTGCAGCAGACACCGGAAATAAATTAAAAGAAAAGGAACAAGGGAAAAAGGACGATAGAAAGGGGAGAAGAAGAATTTTGGGAAAAGATTCTCATTTTAAGGCAGAAGTCATTAATTTGCGATGATCGACAGAGAGCAGAGAGTTCGAGGGGATGTGTGTGTGTGTGTTTTTGTTTTTTGAAAAGAGAGAGAAGGAGCGTGACGGAGAGAGAGAGAGAGGGAGAGAGAGAGAGAGAGGGGGGGGGGGGGAGAGAGAGGGGGAGGGAGGGAGGGAGGGAGGTGGAGGCCGGGCGGGTGGTTGCAGCACAGAAAAGGGGGGGGGGGTTAGACTCGTCGCTCTCCGAGCTAGTTCCGCCCCCTCCCGCCCCGGGGAAAGTTTTTCCAGCGCGTGCGTTCCTAATGAGGACGTAGGTAGGCGGCGTGCGCTGCAGCGGACGGCCGGCGCTGCACGGGGGCGGAATCACTTGGCTCCGCTATAATCCGCTCTCGAGTCTTGTCGCCCCGCCCCCCACTTGTCCGACTTCCCCGGCCGTCCCGTGTGTCGCGACAAGGCGCCCTCCCCTTTGGCGGCGGCGGCGGAGTCGACGGCCCTTCGGCAGGACAACTGGCAGCACCTTCTTGGCACCTTCTTGACCTGCTTGGTGTTCGTCATAGCTTTCTGCGGCCGGCCGGCGGTCTCTGCACGTCCGCGACGGTGACGTCGCCTTGGAGGCCGTCTGAGGAGACCGAGGACCGTCCGGACTCGCGCGGCTTTTGTTTACTTGACGTTGAGCCTGTGCCTGCTTGTATGCCCTTTGATGGCGCCTTGCGGAGCTTTCCATGCAGCCGCGGTGTGCGGTGTCACGGGGCGGCGGCAGCTGCGGCAGCTGCGGCAGCTGCGGCAGCTGCGGCAGCTGGTGGTGGTGGAGGAGGATCCAGTTCGTGCAGGGCTGAGAACGCCGCCGCCATGGTATAGTACGCGAATGTGGTCAAAGTGCCGCCCGCGGAGCTCCTTGGGAGGAAAAGAGGCGAGCCGCGGGCCACGGGGCGTCGCGTGGCCACCGCCGCCGCCGCCGCCGCCGCTAGGAGCCGCTTGCGGTACGCCCGCGAGATATTGCGCCGCCGCCGCGGTGGAGTGGTAGTGGGCGCTGCTGCCGCCGCCAGCTCTGTGTCTCATGCTCTGCGCTCCGCTCTGACGTGCTTCCCTTTGTGTGTGTGTTGCAGGTAAGCGTCTTACGGGAGGGGCGCCCCCCCGGTGAGCACACCGTTGCGCCCCACGGCTGGCAGCGCCGTGCCGTGCCGTGCCGGGGCCGCAGAGGCAGTGCCGCCCTAATAGGTCCTTTACCGTGCCCTTTCGCTGCCGCGCGCCCGCTCCCTCCCCCGGCTGCATACAACTTTTAAGCCAGTGACAGTCATTCATTCACTATTCATGGCGCACACACACACACACACACACACACACACACACACACAGGGCTTCCCACCCTCCTGCAGGCAAACGGCACGGGCACACCGCAGGGCCGGAGGGCGTCGTCGGAGTGAGTAGAACAGTTCATCAGCCGGGGGCGACGAGACGGCGACATCTTGTACAGTACACACTCCAAAACAAATCTCATTTTATGTATTTTCTTTTTCGCGCGTGAATGAATTACTCGAATACTTTTGGTGGGGGAAATCGGTGGTGCAGTTTAGAAACGGGTGACAGCGGCGACCTCTGCGGCGATCCCCTCTGGTGATGATGGCGGGGGCTCTGAGTTGCTCTGCGTACGGCCTGCGGCGTGGATCAGGAGGGGGGGGGGGCTTTGGCACACGGCCCCACTGGGACAGGGAGGCACAGGGCCGCGGCGGCCCGGCCCCGGCCGACCGCAGGCCCGCAGGAGCCCCCGCCGGCCGAAGCGAAAATAAGTGTCCCCCCGGGATGTGGCCGGTGGACGCTGTGCAGGTCGGCAACCTGTGGCTGCTGCGCCACGCCACGCCACGCTCCGTTTGGCTTTATGGCCCGGCCCACCGCAGCCACCGCAAGTCCCCGACGGCGGCCGCCCATTGATTTCCTGAACGCGGACAACGAGGTCGTACCGGAGCCCGTCGTCGTCAACCTACGCCGATGGACAACACGGAATCCCGAGTGTGCTGAGTGGCAGTCGGGACGGAGGGGGAGAGGAGAGGAGAGGAGAGGAGAGGAGAGGAGAGGAGAGGAGAGGAGAGGAGCGCCTGCCCTTGCGGCGTGGGGGACCGGGCACCGTCGGCCACCCCCCGCCCTCCCCTCCCCGCCACCCCGTCTGCCAGACGTGTTTCACCCTCGCCGACGCACACACACACACACACACACACACGCGCGCGCGCGCGCTCACACACACGTCTGGGCCAGACGTTGCCGTCGTTCAGGACTCCAGCTGAGTGGCGTACGAGCGGAGCGCGCGGTCTCGGACCCGGACCGCCGGCCCGGCCGCGCCGAGCCGAGCCGGGGCCGGCGGGGATCGTCGGCGGCGAGGGCAGAGGCAGGCAGGCAACCTCGGAGACCCTGCCCTGCCGGCCAGGAGACCCCCGGAGCCGGGGCCGAGCCATTGATAACCTCCGGGCCTCCGGGACCGCCGCTGACGCCCATGTGGTGTTGCTGTTGTTGTCGCTGCACCGCCGCCGCCTTTTGGGCGTAAGCTGCGATTATGCGGATGGAGAGGAGGGTTTTCGCTCGTTAGCGGTCGCAATGAGAGAGAGAGAGAGAGAGAGAGAGAGAGAGAGAGAGAGAGAGAGAGGGGGGATGAGGAAGTAAGTGCGAGCGAGAGGGGTGGGGAGGAGGGGGTGAGCATCTCGTTATGGAAAGCAATTACACTCTGCGCGATTTGATTCCATGGCAACCAAACAACCCCTCCCCCCTTCCCCTCCCTTAGCAAATCCCCCCCCCCCCTCCCCCACTCGCTCTCTGCTCTCTGGGTCGCCATCGTCGTCTCGGTTTGATTTTCAGAGTCAGCAACATGGCAAGGAATCTGTTTGGTTTGGGGTGGGAGAAAGAGAGAGAGAGAGAGAGAGAGAGAGAGAGAGAGAGAGAGAGAGGGGGGGGGAGAGAGAGAGGTAAACTGAGACATCGCCAGGGATAAGTGCGAGTGAGAGGCTGAGCGCCCTGCCGCCGCCTCGCGGTCACGTGGCACCCCCTCCCCCATTCACAAACTCCCCTTTCGCTTTTCTCTCTCTCTCTCTCTCTCCGATGCCGTTGACGTCTCAGTGGCCGCCCCCGCACCGATGACGTCACAGAGGGGCTGACGCGGCGGGGCGGTGACGCGGGCGTGATTCGACGAAGGGACGCTTTGTGCCGTTTGAGGCAAAGAGAGAGAAAGAGAGAGAGAGAGAAAGAGAGAGAGAGGCATCGACGGACAGGGACAGACAGACGTCCGGACGGCGCGAGTGTATATATGTAGAGCGCGAGCCCCGCGGAGGCAGATAACGTATCTCGGCTTTGTCCTGGGGACGCTCCTGAGCCGCTGAGGTTGCGCCGTTTGCTGGTTACATTTGTCTCAGCATCTGTGCCACCGGAGACGCGCGGCGGTGGCGGCGGTGGCGGCGGTGGCGGCGGCAGCGGCGGCGGCCAGATCCTCGCCATCAACATGTAGTGACGTTTTTTGGACTGCTGCTCTGCCGTCTCGGTGGAACGGGGTTGGCACTGTGGCAAGCGAGCGGTCGTCCTGGCCTCCCCGGACGAGCGGAACATCCTGGGCCCGGACACGGAACAGACGGCCGGAGACAACGGCCACCCAGGGGGGGGGACGGGAAGCCGGACGGATATTGCACTATTAGGACTAGCGCGTATACTGCGAGCCATGGGCCGAGCCTTGGGCACAGCCATGGGCACAGCCATGGGCACAGCCATAGGCACAGCCATAGGCACAGACATGGCGGCCGCACCCGCCCAGCGTGCTGCAGCCCTTTCATGGCCTCCCACCCCACCACTCCCCTTTGCCTCCAGCGGCTCCTTTTCCTTCACCCCCCCACGCCCTCCCTCTCTCTCTCTCTCTCTCTCTCTCTCTCTCTCTCTCTCTCTCTCTCTCTCCCTCTCCTTCCACCTCGGGAAGGGTTTCCATTCTTCCTGTGGCGATGAGTGCGTTGCCCTCAACAACACACATGTGGTCGTGATTCCTCCCCCTCTCGCCTCATGCTGCCGTACGTGTGCCCCCCCCCCCCTCTCTCTCCCTCCCTCTCGCTCTCTCTCTCTCTCTCTCTCTCTCTTCTCCGCACACACTCTGAACGCTGCGCATCACACCGCGTCTCAAAGTGACTCTGCGCCGTGGGTTCAAATCCTCTTGTAAATCTCGTTCCCCTTTGCAGTAGCCCAGCTGTTTGCCCCCCGTCCTTCTCTCTCTCTCTCTCTCTCTCTCTCTCTCTCTCTCTCTCTTATCTGTACAGCCAGGTAGTTTTTATGGTTGTGTCGAACCTTCGGTGTGTCCCGGCGGCGTTGTGCTGGAGGGGCGCAACAGGAGGCGCCTCGGGTGCGAGTGAGTGAGAGAGTTAGTGAGTGAGTGAGTGAGTGAGTGTGAAGACGACCCCCCCTGTCCACAAAGGCGCGGCCCCGTCCACCACAGGCCCCGCCACGCCCAGGCATAGCACAGACACACACACACACACACACACACACACACACCCTGCAGACACCGCCGCCGCCGCCGCTCCTGCCGCCTGCGCCTTTGCTCCAGATCGCCCCGCCCCGGCTCGACTCGGCCACGCTGAGGCCTGTCTCGGCTAGGCTCGGCTCCCCCGGTCCGTCAGCTCGGCTCGGCTCGGGGTTAGAGCAGTAGCGGCCTGCAGCGCAGCGCCTGGCTCCGACCAGGGATGCGACGTTGCCACATAGTTCGTTTCGTCTAGTCAGCCGGTCTTTCCCCCGCTTTCTGTCTCCCTCTATCTCTGTCTCTCCGTCTATCTATCACACCCACACACACCCACTCACACACTCACACCTCCGCGTGTCGCGCGCAGGCCCCGAAGTACAGTCTCCCCCGAAAACACACGAAATGGGCCGACAGCTGCATAGTGTATTTCTGGGGGCGTTAGACGCCAGGACACACGGCGGCGGTGGCGGCGGCAAGAGCGCCGTTGTCGCGTGGCGTCGCGTGGCGCCGCGTGTGTGTGTGGCTGCCAATCGGAGTGCGCTCTCCATCTCCCTCTCTCTCCCCCAGCGCCGCCGCCGCGCCACACTCTCGGATCTTTTATTTCTCTCTCTCTCTCTCACTCGGGGTGCCTCCCCCGAGAGCTCTTAGGTTGATGTCACCGGCAGGGGGGGAAGCGTCATCGTCGTCCCGTTCGAGGCGCCTGTCTAGACAGCTGCTTCTGTTGTTGCTGCGGTGGCGGGGCGAGGTAGAACGGGAGGGGTGGGGGGGGGGGCGACCATTTCAGCGCCTCGTACGCGGGGTCTTATACGACTCCCGTAGCGCCACACCGCGGTGCGTCGGGGACCCCGGGGTGATTTGGTGCGTGCAAAACAGTAGGGGGCAGGTGTGGTGGTGGTGCGGCGTGGTGGCGTGGTGTGGCGTGGCGTGGCGTGGCCGCAGCGGATGGTAAATATTAGTCCAAGTGCAGGGCCGCATCGCGCTCTCCCACGCGCCCGCGGGGGGAGGAGGGGTGGGGGGAGGGGGCGGGGCGCGGGCCATCACACTAATGAAATGAGGCGAAGTGGAGTACACCGGTACTGCTTAGCTTAACCGCTAGTACTACCTGAGTGTGTGCGTGTGGGAAAGAGAGAGAGGGGAGGAAATAGGGGTGTGGGAGCGAGGGGGAGAGCAGCAGCAGCGGGGGCTGCTGTCAGATAGGGCTTTGTCTTGCTAAGTGCTTT